>CM042902.1:7785000-7915000 GCA_023653625.1 Triadica sebifera | reverse complement strand
AGATTTAAGCAAGAAAAATTTGGCAGGGTAGATATTAACAAAATCAAAGAATCATTTTTTTTCTTCTAGCTAATCACACAAAAAAGCCTTACTTGGATGCCTAATCATCATAATTGCTAGTGGTTGGAGCCATCTTTGGGTCAAGGCTCTCAATTGTCAATTTATTTAGCCATGATATATTTTCTGTGAGAATGCATATATATTTGCAACTCTCACAGCATTTCCTTTGCAAATTATTTGTGCGAGAATGCCTATACCCTTTCTCTCTTTCATAATTCACAGAGCTGAAACCTTTTCATTGAAATCTCCCCATCAACAAGTGAACCCGAGCCATTTCCGGGTCTTAGAGAAACAAATTAATTATTTTTTATAATGTATAGCAATAGCTTAATGGGCTTCCCCAAAGAGAATCCATATATGGAATGCAACAAAGGCTCGTCAAAGGATTCTCCACCTCATATATTTGATCGGTGATAACTGACAAATGCAAAACCCAGGAAATAGTTGGGAGAATCAAACCGATGACGTTTTTGCTTACTTGAGTACCATATGAAAAGGAAAGTTTTATGGAATCTTCTCCATTTAAGGCTTCCATCACAAGAGAGGGGCCAATCTCCAACAACCAAGGCAGATACAGATATCAGACTTCTTATATGCATAATCATGGTGTATGTGTGTGTCTCTGCAGTCCTTGTGTCATTGCATTAAAGAAAGATGTACCATTTTCCTATAAAGAAATAGCAAGCTTTTTAATGACCTCTTACACATGCGAATGTTGAAATTCTCAACTCTTCTGTTGAATAATTGCAAATAATAGAGATATATAAATTTTCATATCATATGATTTTTTGGGAGAGTCACATGTGTATATTTTTTGTTTTTAGTTATTAAATTTGTGATTTTTTAAACTGATAGAAGATACTGTGTTCTCTCCCAAATTAATCATAATTTTTGTTATTTTTCCTTTAAAACTTAAAATTCTCTATCTATCATATAACAAAATGCCCATTTGTCCGAGAAAAGATAAAGATCAAAATGTGTTTTCCTTTTTCTTTTTCCATTTTAATTGCTGTATCATCTTCTTTTTCAAATGCATGTGTAAGAAACACAAGAAAGTGAATGGGAGCAAAAGAAAGTGATATTCATTTATATCCATGCTTTCGTCATTCTAAAGATAAGCCAGAAGAAAAGATACACGAGATTATAGAGTAGATTCTTCAGTAACAAAAAGTTATCAAGGAGGACAATCTTACTGTTCTATTGATGCAATATCTTCTTCTTGTTTTTTACTTCCACTGCAAAAATCTAGAGAAAGAGACTTTCAGTTTTATTTTCTTGATCTAATTAATAATTACTTCCGCCGGAAATATATGCGAGACAAATATAAGATTCAACTCAGTAAAATTTTAGTCGTTTCTATAAGATGCTGAAAGAGAAAAGAAAAATACAAGTCTATAAACCCAATAAGTTATTGTTGAAAGATAAAACAAGAACAAGAACCACTGAAAACTAAGGGGACAATTGAGGTTCTGATTTGTGAATTTGTGAATTGAATTAGCTTCATCATACCATAACTATATAGGGCCAACTCAGATTATACATATGCAAATCTGTAAAAGAAAAAAAAATAAGGACACATAACAAAATTTCAAGAACTGTTCCTCACTCTACACCTACTTTCAGGTTAGGGCACTTGAGAGAAACCCTAGGCAGAATAATTGATTAATTATATGTAAGAAATTCACATATAATGTGTGTGTGTGTGTGTATATATGGACACCTTATGCAAGTATATAGGCTATTACTTTGAAATCTGGAACAGAATACATGAAACCCAATTCATAGTAGTGTTGTAAAACTAAAAACTAAAAACCCTAATTATCTGTAAATTTTTTTTGGGTAGAAATTATCTGTATATTATAATTAAACAGAAAGATGTACCCAATTTATTTACAAAAGCAGAACGGCCGGTTCCTTAATCTCAAGGCTTAATCACCAAGGCATGAGTGGGACCTTGAAATCATTGATCTGAACCGGGACATTAAGATGCTGTCACTGAAAACCCTAACAAGTCCAAGGATTTCGACAGTTTTCTGCTTACAAAATAAACAAACATACATGAAAAGATGAACACAAACACAAGAGATAAAACCTGGACAAGCCTAATTGAAACAGAAGAAGATGACATACCTTTTCTAGGGATTGAACGAGGAAAAGCTCTAATAGCCCATGTAAGCATGCGAGTGGAAAATTAGGGTTTTTGGGTGGAAATTGAATTAGGGTTTCCGTGACACCAACAACAGGTGAAACTGCCACATGATCTGATCTTCCCTCAACAAGGAAGGAAAGTTAAGATCATGCTGGCAGCTTCAACTGAAAGTAGTGCACGATAAGAAGATGCACACAATCCTGTGCTGCTTGTGGGATCGATATGCGGAGCAGAGGGGATAAAGGAGTATAAATAGAAGAGGCAAGGGAAGGAAGAAGATTATCAAATAAATATCAATTTAACTTGTGGGTGATACTGATAGAAAGGGAGGGAAGGGAATATATGAAGAAGAGTTAGAAAAAGCAAAGGAAAATTATAAAAAAATGAAAAGAAAATAAAGTGGTCCCTATAGATTGGAAATTGAATATTGTCACGCCAAGAAATTGAACCATGGAGTTTTGCAGACAGTGTTAGTGAGTGTTTCTATATATTGGAAGAGCATTAATTAACATTTTTTAGTTTGGACCAATGGACCCAAACGTAAGAGAGTGGGGGGACCCTTCTTCACCATTAATCTTGACCCTCTCTCTAGCTCTATGTGACTGTTATAAGTAAAAGCATCAAACCATAAGCCAAAAAGTGTTTAAACGCTAGTAGCTAATTATGAGGGGACCAATTTGCATGATTTCATAGGTGTTGCATACATAAAAGAAGAAAGCCAAGAGCATCTCAACTCCCCAAGAAACTTTTATTTGTTTTTTATTTTAAATCTCTCTCTTTCTATTTCCCTCTCTTGTGATTATTTTGATGTGCATTTAATCCAATTCCTTATAAGCATCTTTGCTTTGGTCACTGATGATACCCTTTTCTTTGCAAAATTGCCGTATTTTGGTTTCTTGACAATTCCATCACCCATTGGTGCCAGCTGCATATCAGTAGGTTTTTGGTAACAACTGATATTGACGATTAAGAAAATGACCATTTTGTTATTAAGCTTCTTATGTATTAAGAAACTTTTGTTACTGTCCCTTATGGATAATTAATATATATGTTTTTATCATCTTGCACTAGTTGGGATATATATATATATATATAGTTATTCTAGCTCTAAAATAAAATCTCAAAAGTTAATAACATGTAATTTGGTTATCTCCACTTTCTTCTTCTTCTTCTTCTTCTTCTTTTTTTTTTTTTTTTGAGTGTGTGAAAAATTTGCATTCAAATCTTTTAAATAATTAGTTATTATTTTAGAAAAATTTTAATTAATTAGTTTTAATTAATTATTAAGCTTCCTGTTATTTATTAAGAAACTTTTGTTATTGTCCCTTTTAGAGTTTTAAAATATGTTATTGCCCCTTAGTTAATAAGATGTAATTTGGTTATCCCCATTATTTTTTTTGAGAGTGTAAAAAATAAAAAAAAATATTTTGCTTTTAAATCTTTTAATTAATAACTTATTGTTTTAGAAATTATTGATTTATAACTACATTCATGAAAAGGGGAAAAATTATTCTTTTATTATGTAATTCATTAGTGCTAGCTATTGTTATTATTATTTGACTGTTTGACTTTTTTATTTAAAAAAAACTTTAAAAGATTATATTAAGATATAATCATCCGACTAGTTAGAGATTTGCCTAACCTTTTGAGATATTATTTGTTGATTTCAAAATTTTGAAAATCCAAACGGAATACTTTTTCTCAATTATTATTAATTATAAACCATATTTGTACCCTCTCTTTATGATAGGATTGTTTTAATATTCATTTTTCTTTAGTAAGAACTTATTCTTTCGGTTGAAATATTCCTCACACGATATCGACCTTTACTATCATTGGAAAGTTCTCTGCATCTACAATGAAGAGGGCCAATAAACACTGAACACTTCAATTATAACCTTGAACATCATGTGCTGCAGTGGGCCAATAAATACTAAACACTTGAATTATAAATTTATAATAACCTCATACCTCTTGCAGACCTAGGTTATTCCAGCTTTGGTTAGGGCTTATAGCTAATATTCTGAGCATATATTTGCTAATTTAATATTTACCCATTATATATCATATAACTGTTTATATTATATCTACAAGTTGTGAAGTTTAAGCTCCTAATTAATTGTGGATCAGAAAATGGAACTAAGATGCAATATGAGCTTAAATATATATCATCCTTCCTTAATTAATCCTTAAAGCTGCAAATATTTCCTTAAAAACCTACATTTAAAACAAAGTATTATCATATGTAGGTGTAACTTGGTTGTCATGATTTATTTTTAGCATTTCATATGGAGGCAGGCATGATGTGATGCAATTGGTAATATTTTCCTTCTGTTAATTTAACATGCTTATTGAGCTCTGTAGAGCTGTTTAAAAACTTTCTTGACATGTATGATGTAGGAGAGCAGTCCTTAATTATAATTCAGTTGATATTAAATGGTGAATCAGAAGGATGTTTACTTTACTTGCTTCAGTATTACAATACATAGCAGCCAAATCAGATGATAATTAATTATAATTTATAAGCAATCATGCTGAACAGTAAGAAAATTCACATATAGTTGCATCTAGAATGGTGGAAAATGCTACCTATATATTTGTGATATTCCAAAATAATATACTTCAACTTTAGCAACATTCATTTGCTTTGTTTTTTCCAACTTAGTTTATCCCAAATACTTGAACAGCCCGACTGCAAAATTCCTACAAATCAAAATTTAGTAACAGAATTCATGCACTAATCATTGTCTAATGACACTTGGATTACATGATAAGTATTATAAATCAAGTAGCATCTATTCCAAAATAAATGGTTGCCACGCAGAAGCATAAGATATCAAGAACGAACTGAAGAGTTTCTTCCTCTGATTTGATGCAATATGCATTGCCCACGTTTGGTAATTAATTAGTTGCACAAAATTTCCAAGATTCGCATCTATAGGGATTTTAATTACCTTAGTGTCGGTTAATAATAGGTTATGCAATCATTATTGCATTACGTAATTAATACAACCTATTCTATTAGAGTTATATGATATTATACGCCTGCAAATTATTATTTAGTGTTTTTTAACTGAAATAATAATAATAATAATAATAATAATAATAATAATAATAATAATAATAATAATAATAATAATAATAATAATAATAAAATCATATGATCTCTTTTTATAGAAAAATTATTTTTTTGTATTAACGGTTCCGATAATGCATTCATTTGCTTGTTTTATACATATCATTCATGAAGTAAAACTATTGAACGTAACAAGAGATTTTTCCTGGAAGTAAGGCTATGAGGGTAAGAATTAACATGCCCACTATCCAGCTTGGGATATCGCAGCAATTCCTGCACTATATGTTATAAATTAATGTTGGTAGTATATAGGATCAATTGCACACCGCTGTTCCTGAACTTGTTACAAGTTGAGCATTGTTATCCTCAACTTTAATTTATAATATAAAAATTCTTCGACTCCTGATTAATTTCACAGCTAACTAAAACCAACAATAAATTTGATAAGAGGTCAATGAATGCAATTACATTAAAATTGAAGGATTATGAAGGTGACCTTGTCCCTCACATTAGTTCGAGTTACTTGTTTTTTTTTTTTTTTTGCACTTAAAAAATAAAAATATTTTTTTTATTTGATAACACTATTAGTTAATAGTAAATTTATGGACAACTGTTATAATTGCTCCCAAGTTGGTTATAAATTTATTGTTGAAATGGAATATTTTAAATTAATAAAACATTAGTTAGTGATAAATTATTTATAAATTAATATTGAGGAGTAAATGTGGATTCTTAACCCCTCAATTAACATTCAAAAACTTTAAGAAACCCTGCATTTATTGGCGCACATTGGGATAAGTGGGGGCACTGGCCGCCATTGCCTCATTAAAATTTCACAAATTATTTGTTTAAAATTGGTCTATGACTTTTTCATTTACTGAACTAATAATTCGCACGAGTAAATAAATAACTACTTACTCATGCGTCATTCTATTATTTGTCCAATTCCTAAAATCATAAACTGAATTTTGATACAAATAAAATTTTATCAAAATTACTTATTATTTTTATTATTGCCCCTCACTCAAAAAGAAAACCATGCATCAACTAACCCTATTGTTGAGAGTAAACAAGTGAAACTACTCCTAAAATATTTGAATTCGATTCGAAATTAATTGAATTGAATTTGAGTTCGAGTAATCCTAGTAGTTTGTCGAGTTGAACTCAAGTATCATAATATCCAACTCGTAAAGTTTGTGAGCTTAATCTAGTAATTATCTTTTAATTATTTATTAAATTACTTTTATACTCTCAATATTTAAATATATTATGAGTTTAATTTAATCAAATTAACTCAAATCAATTTCAAGTCGAATCAATTTCAAGTCGAGTATATTATCTATTAATTTTTTTAGTTGTTTCAAGTTTTATCGAATGAAACTCGAGTAGTTTGAATTTTTTTGAGTCGAGTTTCAAATAATTAAAAATAAATTCTAGTCGAGTTCAAGTTCAAATTTTTTAATTGAGTTGAGCTCAAGTATGATATTATATCGACTCTACTCGATTATACCCTTATTCAGCAACCACGCATATTTCACCAACTAACAAAAAATTAAATGTGAAAGTTTGTACCCAGAAATTACATCATAAATTCGCCCCTATCTCTACCATCTTCCTTCATTTACCTTATCCTCCATTGTCCTAATCCAAAACAAAGGGTTGCAGCCATTGAATAAGAGAGAGGCGTTGCCTAATTTGAATCTAAGCATGTTGTTGCTGTGAGACGTGTGACCTCATAGAAGCCTGCCCTATCCATCAGCCCTATTAGTCTGCCAATTTACTCAGTCCAACTGCTTAAATATTCACCTCAATTACTGATCAGAACAGAAGCCGCGGGTGGGCTACAAAAGCCGACCAATGATGGGCTACAATTTAGCTTAGATGTGGTCCAGTTCCTTCACTGCCTACACAATTTTGTACTTCTCTAAGTTTGATCAAAATGTATTTCGTATATTGTTGGGCTTTTCTTGCAAATTTAACCCAGCAAAACTCATGTATATAAAAAAAAAAAAATTATTTTGTAATATATATATATATATGGCGAATCTCATAAGATCCTAACTACCAATAACATCTTTATCCTTAATTTCAAATTTCTGATTTTGAAGCTCTAATATTATGATAAAATAAAATGGGGATTCTTAACCACTTCAGCTAATTTTATAATCTAAATAGCGGTGGCCCTTTTTGTGTGTGTGTTTGTAATGGATGTAGCAGATAATGGAAGCATATCCTCTAATAATCCTTGTACGGATAAAGTAGAAGAATTTCCAAAATCTTACCCAATCAAGCATCGCACTAAAGGTTTTTGTCAAACTCAAATTGGTGAATATATATATATATATATATATATATAAAGGGTATTTATACTGAAGAATTCAGGATCATTAAACCATATGGGAGCTCATATGGATATGGATACCCGGAAAATTTTGCAGTAAGATAGAATTATGATACCAAATGGTGTATATATATATATATATATATAATCTGGCTGGGTCCTCGCAGAGCATATGATGCCACCAGATCTGTCAAAACTCCAAACACGCGGAGGATATGCCATTACCATAAGGGCCCGAGGTCCCCTTGCTATCCTACTTCCACTTGCTTTTTATTTTTAATTTTTTTTTATCCTTTGAATCTTTCACAAAGAAAGAGAGAGGAGTGTTTTTGGTTATTTGTGTTACCTAAGAAACCCTATAAAGCCTAGATTATGTTCTTTTAATGTTACAGAGAGAGAGAGAGAAGAAAATTTGACCCTGATATTTTGGCACTTTAATGGCAGAAGTAGGGATGGGTAGGCTAGAATGGTCCCATTAATTTCAGTGTAATACAATGCGTGACTGTGTACTATGAAGGGAGCATTTTCTCTCTTTTTCTTTCACTAGGGTTGTAAGTTTATACCTCAAAACATCAAAAAATGATTGCAATATATGGTCTTATAAAGGGCAAACAAAACATCAAATTACAGAAAAAAAATACCGAGTTTTCATTAGCTCATCAGCCAGTATGCATGTAAGTGAATATCTGAAGTGTGTCAAGGCAAAGGATGACCACTCACTCCCATGCTTTCCTTTCCCAGGTAGTGTAAACCAAAATTATTGTGGGGCAGCTACCAGACACAGTAGTTGGTTAGGGATATGCATACGGATATTGTAACAATTACAAGGAGAGAATGAAAAAAGATAGACAACTTTTTCTTTTGGTAGAGAAGGGTTAATGATTACAAACACCTGGAAATGCAACAAGTCAAAGAACAGAGTGTATTAAATAGTTATAATCACCCATGTGGTTTCAACTTCTTTTCACGGGGTAGCAACTGGCTACACCTTCTTTTTTTTTTTTTGGTTTCCTTTTCATTTTTTTTACCTTCACATAGATATACACCGTGCTGGTGCTGCTTCGGTCCTTGAATTAGGAAGAATCAGAATCAGCATAGCCTTTTTCATTTTCAGTTAAAGGTCTTCAAACTAAAGTCTAAACCCTTTAACCACCGGTACTATGGGTCATGGAACTATTTCTAAAGTGGTTAGCAACGGTCCAGTACCATTAGTATCAATTCTGCTAGAATATTTAGTACCTAGGCATTGACATAATTGCCCACAGATATCCTTGAAAACTAAGTCCGTCAACCAAGTAATACAGAATTTTTTGTGATTTACTGCTTTTAAGTAACAAAAAGGAACATACTTTTTTTTGGTTGACTACTCTTTAACAAAATCTATAAGCCAAAAGCAAAATGAAATAACCAGCATAATAATCCATGACCTTTCCAACTAGGTCAAGTTATAACCATACAAAATATTAACCAAGTTCAACACACGAAATAGTCATGCTGCAAACTAATCCTAAAAATACAGCAAGTAATCAGAACTTCAGAATTATAAAATATCATCGACTCCAAAAGATACATGTTCGATGGTCCATATTCAGTGGCTCCAAACAAATCAGAATTGGGTAACTTTAATAATTTAATCTGGTTACAATGGGAAATATATGTATGGCGCCTAAGCATTGCTCCATCCGAAACATCACTACCTAACATTTACAGAACTCAATACGAATAAAGAGGCAGGAAGTGCCAAATTTGCACTTAACTCCTTACACATTGCTCATTTTATAAAGCTTACAGATGACAATACAACTACGTACAGATATGATATAACAACTTCAGGAGAAGCACAAACATTGGATCCCGAAAGGAATAAATATCAAATATCTTTTGACACTATCCTAGTGCTACAAAAATTTTGGATTGCGAGTGAGTTATTACCTAAAGGTTAATCTATGGCTGACACTAGCTATTTAGACTAATGAAGTTACTTGAATGCGGAAGCAACAATTCATAAATTTCTGCTGCTCTGGGACGGTTAGCTGGATTTCCCTCTGTGCACCGTCGGAACAAATCAACAAGGAATCTCAGTGTTTCTAACTCAGTCTCGGGTCTTGCCACATCTGAGCCAGACTTAGTAGCTGCAGGCTCACTCGTTGATACCAATGTCTCAAGCTCATCAGGTAGTGGTGGTCGTTTGCCCCTCTGTTCAGTTCAAGAGTAAAAAAAAAGTACTTAAACAAAGGCAACAAAATTAAGCACTGGGGTGAAAACGTCAGCACATTGAATTTGAACTAAGAGTAAAACATAAAAAAAAAAAACTATATCTACATCTTCAATTTTGCAGTATCTACAATATTCATATAGTGGTTCTCTACAAAGAGGCGCACCTGAAGAAGTTCATTGATGTGAAACTCAGATAGCCCAGAATACGGAACTTGCAAAGTCAATAATTCCAAAAGCAGGCATCCATATGACCATATGTCCACTTCCTACAATCATGTACGCAACCACTTAATTCCCGCATCTAAAGCCACATTTTAAACTAGGGAAACCAACTATAACTTGATGGCAATGGAAAGGTAAATCACAAAATTGAGGAAAACTTTTGTCAAATAACACCAGAAACATCATACCAGACCATATAGGGTTCGTTCATGCATTGCACGAAAAACCTCTGGAGCCATCCAACGAGGTGTTCCGACACAAACATCAGGAGGTGGTATTCCTTTATGACCAATGCAACATGTATGCAAGAATGACCTAAGAGGAACAGCTCTGTCAAAATCACAGAGCTTCACAACAGGAATTCCTTCAGCACCCTCACAGTCTAAATCAAGCAATACATTTTCACTTTTCACATCACGATGAATTATGTGTTTTGAGTGCAGCTCTGCCAATGCACAAGCAACATCTCGAGCAATTCATAATGCCAAATCCACTGGAAAATTCTTCTCACCAGTTTTTGACATCTTACCTATATAATTCTGCTGCACCAAGCAAATAATAACCATCAAGCATATATGAAAGGACATTAAGCAACAACAAGATCAATTCAATCAACATAATTAAAAATAAATAAATATCTAAATACCTTTAAAGAGCCCCCTTTAACATACTCCATGAAAATTACAGACTGTAATATCTGGTGCTGTGGTTTTTTATCTTCAGAACGAACCCACTTTGAAGATATCTGATGTCCATACATTTCAACTATGCAAGAATGTCGCAAAGCACCTAACATTCTTACTTCTCCAATGCAACTGTACTCAAAATTCCTAACCTCATCCACTGAAGACCCACATGTCTCTAAAGTGCGCACCTGTTTCATTCAATGAAAAAAACATGTCAACAGTTTGCAGGCACTTCTAAGGTTGAGACAAAATAAATAAATGAAACATCATCAGGAGTCCAGGACAACAACAGCAAATGATAAAACGAAACTTTAATCAGCATCAATACAACAAAAAGAAACTGGAGCAGAGGACTTTAAGACATGGAATACTTCTAAATGCAAGAAAATCATGTTTTCAGATCAAAAGCAATTTAAACTGGATTATATCCCATAAGATAAAATATCATAAAGGAGCAGTAAAAAGTTCTTTCAGATGCTAATGTCAACAATTACAATACCGAGTAACCAGAAATACATGAACAATGCCACTGCCTAGTGATAAAACAAGCCTTGGACAAAAAAAAAGAAAAAAACAGTGCAGCCTAGTGATAATGGAAGCCTTGGGGGAAAAAAAGGTGAGAGAGAGTGCAAGACATGCCTTTGCAACAGCTTTAAGTGATCCAAGTTTGCATTGAATGACAGTACTAGAACCTGTCTTTTCTAATTCATCACAAGTGGCAAAAGAAGTGGTAGATAAACCAGGACCAGGAATGCTCTCAGTTGAAAGAGGAACTCTAATCCGGCTGAGTGGAATGTACCTGAAGCAAAAGGCAAATCCATCAAAAACATGATCCAAAAACAAACATAAATATATTTACTAATACTTCTGAAACTATCATATGATTTATACTATCTTTCAACTATTTTCAATATATCCATATCCTCTCTCACTTTCATGATCAGAAAAAAAACAAACTAGGAGCTCTACACTCAAAAAAGACCAGTGAGGCTTCTCTTTAGTATAGTTATTTTTCAAACTTGCAACAGAATTGGTTGCACAAACAACAAAAACAAAATCTAAAATCTTCTCTATAGATTGAAACTTCATCCTTTACCCACAAAAAGTCTTGTTGTCTCTAAGGCATCTACCGGTGATATTTAAGTTGAATCAAACCAAAGTCAATGATGCATTTAGATGATTAAATACGAGAATGGAACTCCATCAACATCCACATACAAAGCATAATCAACAGTAAAGCAAATTAACATTGAACACTTGTTGATGACATAACTGACCTGCAAAAATACTCTGTATCAGTCTCTTCTCTTATATCAAGAGGATGGCATGCATCAACCAACATACGAACCCATGAATTACCTCTCTTGATAAGAATGGTGTTCCAAGCATGCGGCGTAAAGTCCAAATAACCCCTCACAAGTTCGCATGGTATTGGTGGCTCCATTCGGTCACATAGGTACTGGAGAAATTCAAGTTCTATCAGATAATATAATTGAAAAAATTATCCAAATAACATAAACATTCACCTACTACACAGCTGATGTAAGAAAATAGTTACCTTCATTAGTAAGGCTCTGTGCCTACACACACCAAACTGCAAATTTCCTAGAGGAATGACAATGGAATTCCTTCTTGCTTTAACAGCACGTAAGGATTTCTCACAAAGATCAGAAAAGATAATATCTTCTGCAGTGCCCAAAATCTGTTTTTTGGATGTATTGAAACCATCATTATTACCCACTGCGCATGTGCAAACAAATGGCTTCCTATAGTTTGACCCAGATACAGATTTCCGTGTCCTCTCAAGACTAAAACTTCTATCACTGCCACCAAAATGATCAGATACAAAAAGTGCAAGCAGTGACACAATCTGTATATTATCAACAGAAACTACATTTCCCTCGACAAGATCATTTAACCTCTTCAAGCAGGAGACCAAGGCCTGAGCTGATAGAACAGTTGCATCCAAATTTTCATCATTCTCTCTGAACAAAACATCAATTAATCAGCCGTTTGCACTGGACAAGCATCACATATGTGAAAAAAAGAAAAAAAGAGAGAGAGAGAGAAACTAATTGGCATTTAAAAATGATGCTGGCAGTGGAAAGAGTTCATGTATAAAATTACCTGTCCAAGAGAATGACCTCACGTGAATCAAGATGCAAAACTTGTTCATAGCTCTTTAATGGCAAGAATGGCCTGTCACGACCTGCATCATAAAACCCATCTGGAAGACGGTCCTCAATGCTACAAAATGATATGTCTCTGTACTTGCGAGATAAACTTGAGTTATCTCCTGTCGGTTTTTGACATTTGCAAGGTTTTGGATTATCAAGATCCCTATCAGAATGCCTTTTTGACTTAAAAATATTTTTGGATTTTTCTAAAGATGAACCATCATCTTCATTGCCAGCTGCATTCTGTGCAGAGGCTGAAGATTTGTCATGCACACAACAATCATCTTCCTTAACTTTATTTATAGATTCAAAGTCACATGAGCAATTTTCCATGTGAACCCCCTTTCTGGAACTGATTCTATCAATCTCAACACCAATAAGTACATTTTCAACTTCACTAGAAAGTACTTTATCCTCGTTATCATCATCCAGACATATGATGTCTGATGCACCTTCTTCACAAGTTTCAGAACTCAAAACATCAGGGTTGTCAGATTTGCAATTCTCACTTTCCTTTGGAGCCAATAATTCAGCCCGCCCTTCACCTTTCCATTTCCGGCTGTTGTTTAAACGTTCATGGCGAGCTTTCAGTTGAAAATAATGCCTTCGTTTCCACCGCTTACTCAATTTCCGTGCTGCAAAACATCTGCTGTTTAATGAAGATCCACTTACTAGGCTTGATGTAGCATTATGTGAGCCTGCATTGACAAAAACAAAAAGTTGGTTTGGCAAAACAGTAAAGATAATAAAAACAGAAAGCCAGAAAAATGTTGCTTGCGAACAACATTTACACAAAAGGACCTAAAAGCACTAACCATTACAAGAAGCATTTCTATTGTCAGACTGAATGGAGGTTTCATATACATCCATTTCAACTAAAGAACCATTCAAATTGTCATTTGACAAGTCCTTTCTGTTGCTTTCCAAATTGCAACATATCCACGAAGGTATTTGAGAGCAACTGAGAAGCTTGTTGTACTTCAAAAATAAAAATTAAAAAAATTAATAAATATATAAAATTTATGAAATCAAACATCAGTATGCAAGTACAAAATATGAAGTTAAACCTCAGAACCATCCATCTTCATTTGTGAAGTTACTAAGATACCAAAAACATATCCACAGAGGATAGACTGTACACCATCAATGTTTTCAAGTTTCAACATCAAGAGCAAACACAAAATGCAGCCATCTTTCAAAGTGGCAAAACAAATTTTCGCATGGAAGTAGGAAAAGGATGATTCAGAAAGTAAATTGCTTAAAATTTAAAAAGAGATATGGAACTAATTAAAAATTAATAGTAATTGCATATCACAAGATGTTCCAATGCCATGTTGAAGTAAAAATCACACAAGTTGTAGAAACAATACTGAACTCTATAAGTGGAAAATAATAAAATCAAATTTATTTATAAACAACACCAATATTCTGAGCAACATATAAGTCCAATCAAATTAACAACAGCAGATAATAAAGTCGAAAAGTGAAAGCACATTGCATTCCCCAAATTTTCTGGCATGCAAATAGCTTATTGTTTTGTCATAGAAAAGTACCTGAAGATTTAAGTACTGAAGGTTACGCATTGAGCCAAGTTGAAGAGACCCCAATGATGTCAACCTATTATTTGACAGGTCCAGGTTCTCTAATCTTTGCAATGCAGAGAAACCCAAGGGTAGTTCCACTAATTTGTTATTAGCTACTTTTAATGATATCAAGACATTTAAATGACTTATTTCAATAGGCAAACATTTTATCTTGTTGAATGAAAGGTCCAGGTATTCCAAGTTATACAAGCACCCAATTTCTGGGGGAACATATCTGCAGGAGGAACAACATTATTAGAACTTTCTAAAAACACTGAAAATTCAGATGTAGACCCATTAGGGAGTAAAGTTGAATTGTGTAAACTATCTTATAGTTTAGAGCTAACATGGCACTTATCAAAAATGCTTTAGGAAAATAGCCTTGAAAAAAGGCATTGCCACATTTGACAAATATTGAAGAAACCAAGTTTTTTTTTTCTTTTCTTTTTTTTATTCATATGCATGCAGAGGAGGTGAGTTTTTTTTTGTTAGTTGGGGGGTGCATTGGGGGCCTGTGGGTTGGGTTGGGGTTATTAAGGCCCAACAAGCAAAAATCTTGATTAATAACAAAAATTGTATAGGGGTAATGCAAATTCCATGCATTTTCTCTTATTGATCATTCATTATGTTACTTCAAGACAGCGCTGCTCCACCCCTGTTTTCCATTCAGTGCTTTATATTTTACTCTACATGACTGTTATATTTCACCACATATTTTCAATCTAATCCCATCTCATTGATCATCTTAAACTACATGAATCTGGAGGCTATGTGAGGTCCCTTGACATTTTTTAAACTATCTACCTAAAAATTCACTTTGGACAAAAGCATCCAAAAATGCATGGAAGAAGAAGAAGAAGAAGAAGAAGAAGAAGAAGAACGCTCCTATAAACTCTGATTTGATTGGATTAAACAATTTTATTGCTTTTTCACTCTCTCTACTAGAAGAACAAGAAACTTGCAGTCCCTCTCCAGTTCATAAAGAAAAATATAGTTGCACTACAAGCTCAAGGCCGAAGCTAAGATTAACTACACAGCCTACCAATACTGCACACCTATCCTGAAAGCACGATTACAGCTTAAGTATTAAAAAAAAAAAAGTTAATTAAAAAAAACACTCTTTGAATATTAAGTAACAAGTATATTAATATTAATATGGAAACTTTCAGTTGCCAAATATTATCGTGTATGCATTCCATATGGATTAGTAGTTAAAACACATCAAGAAATAACGTCCAATTCAGACAAAGAAAAGTTTATCTTAAATCATATGTGCAATCATTCAGAAAAGTAATTTGTTCACCTTGTCCAGGATAGAGCAAATATGATTGTCAAGCATTTGAAGTTTCAGATTGTCACATTCGTAACCAATCAAAAACATTACATGCTTACCTTATGGAGAAATGACAAACAGAAAGTTTGGTCAAGCACTTCAATCCAGCAATCTCACTCAAAATTGTTAGAACCGAGGACCTAGGGGGAGCTTTGGACAGCTCAAGCTCCTTGAGTCCTTTCAATTTATTCAAACCCAAGCCATCCAATCCCGGAGATGATACTTTCACTTGCAACCGTTCCAATCCCACTAAATTTCCAAATTCCGCTGGAAACAAATTCAATTCATTCCCGAAGAATTTCATTGTTCTCAATTTCCCCAGCCTGCACACGGAACTCGGAACCAAACTAAATGCATTCTTATACAAATATAATCCCTCCACAGAATCATCAAATTTCTCTAATACATCAAACTCCAAGCTTTTCCCCGTAATATCAAGAACCAATTCATCATCCACGTTATGATCCCTTCTATTGGTTTCCTCGTCATTCGCCGTAGCCGCCGCCAAAGTGGATGAGGAATTGGCTTCCGTCAAAGTGGATTGCGCGGATCCCGGAATACCGCGGATAGAGAGAACATTTGAATTGGTTTCAGAGGAATTCGAGAGCTGCATTGGATAATCAACAAGCGAACTCAGATGTTCCTGCTCGAGCAAAAAAAACTAATTTGTGGGTGGAACAGGTTAGGAGTGTGTCGTAGTAGCGAAGACAGAGGAAGATCCTCAGGGATCGTTCCGGATAAAGGAAAAATAAGTGATGTGACCAAGAGAATCAGGGGAAATTAGAGGGAAAACATGGGGAAGAAATGAGAGGAGCGGTAGACATGGAGGAACAGAGAAAGAAAAACCGCCCCTTGAAAACCCTAGAATCTCCACGCATGCATACACTGCAGCTATAATTTGAAAGAAATTGCAAAAATTGACTTGGGACCTCCCGCACAAGGTTTCCAAACGTCCACTCCTTGATTTATTATTAATAGGCAGGGCATTTTGCCATGTAGATGTGGAATAGTCTTTTCGTTGTGGACAGTCAAAAGTAAAAAGCTGGTGCTGTACAAAGTACAAAACGTTATGTAGATAAAGTGGAAAACGCGCCCTGCACGTGCCAAAATAACCGATTAAGACTCGGATTTGATGAGACTTCAGACTTGATAGCGTTAAATTTCTAGGTAATGATGAGCAATTTGGGAAACTGCGGTGCCACGAAAGCGTGTTAGGTGGGGCATACGCATTGTGTGACCTGATTGTCAATTCCCACCAAATTAAATTTATTTTGATTTTCTTTAAATTTAAATTTTATAATTGGTGAAAAAGAAAATCAATTTGTAAAATAACTTTAATATGCACTTATGTTTCATTTAAGTAATTTAATATTTTTGAATTATATTTATGCTTGTCAGACGGGTGGATTCAGATATACTCATGTCGAATATAAGGTTGATACCCTTTCATTAAACTAACTATATTAGTTTTATTTTATCCAAAATAAAATTATATTTATTTTTTAATTTTATTATTTTTGTTGATTGAATATAAAATTTTATTAAAATAAAAATTTAAATTTTAAATAATATTGAAAAATTTATTAATTAGATTGGAAGTTATATTTGTTAATGATTATTAATGTAATACATATTTTTTTATAAAAAACATATTACGTGGAATGATTTATCTAATAGGTATCAGGATTTTAATAATATTTATATTTTTATTAAAAAAATAGAAAAATATGTACCTAATTTTACTAATTTTAACAAGGTGAGCAAAACTGAACCGAAATCGAAACCGAATTGAATCAAATTCGGTTTATTTGGTTTGATTTATTTGGTTTAATTTATTTGGTTCGGTTTTTAATATTTCAGTTTATTCAGTTCGGTTTAGTTTTTAAACATTAAAAACTGATTAAACCAAACCGATCGAAATTTTATTTATATATATATATATATATTAAATATATTTTATAGTAATTTATTCTAATTTGTAATTAAAAAAAATTATAGTTTATGATAATTTATTTTAATTTATGGTAGAAAATTGTAATTAATTATGAAAATTTATTATAATTTATGTTAACTAATTTAAATTTAGAGTAATAAATAAAGTTATAATAATTGATTTTAATTTATACTAATTTATAAAATTGTGATAATTGAATTTAATTGATAGTAATTTATAAAATTATATTAATTGATTATAAGTTATATATTATAATTGTTAAAGTTATGATAATTTGTTTTTTTAATCTATTATAATTGATAAAATATATTAATAATTATTATAATTTATAGAAATTAATTAATTAATAAAACCGTTTGGTTAGATTCAATTTTTATTATTATAATTTCTGTTCGGTTATATTCAATTTTTATTATTATTCAGTTTGGTTTGGTTTTTCAAAATAATAATCAGTTTTATTTTTTAAAATTTGGTTCGGTTCGGTTTTAAACCGAACCGACTGATGCTCACCCCTAACTATATGTCTACTGGAAATCAGTCAGCCAGATGGATAATTAAATTCTTAATTAATTATAAAGTATTTTATTGAACAACTAAATTAGTAAATTGCATATAATTTTTAATAAATTTGAAAAAATAATTCAATAAAGTGAATTTCTTTTGCTAAAATATTAATAGCAGATAAATAAAATATTAAACCTATATATATATATATATAAAGTCATGGATTGAGCAGGAATTAACCATCTTAGATGAGTCATTCAAGTTCGAATCGATTTTCAAATTCTATATGAATTGAGATCAAAATTTCAAATTCCTTGTTCGGGATTGAGAGTAGCAAATGCTAAGCAAACTTAATACGAAAGAAAATATTTCAAAATAACGTAAAATCAAAAGCTATTTGAGAGCTCTAATACATGAAAAGTTTAATTAATTAATGGTCAGATTATTTAAGACCGTAAAATTGAAATAGATTTGAGCCTTTAATTACCGATATCTATTTTGACATTTGACGTCTACAAGCCCATCACGGTATTACCACAAGGTCACGAGAGGAGAAGAATCGAGCAGCTAATGGAGCTGATGTGGCATAATCAGAGCCGTAGACCACAATAACTTGCACTGATCTTAAACGGAGGATGGAGAAGCGAAACCAACGGTTTGATCGCGGGACTGAACCATAACGTAAATTTGAAATAATAACAAATAATTAAAAAAAAAACCACCACATAGATTGCCCGCCCTATATATTCACGCCATCTCACGTAAACTCGCTCCTATTTCACTTTTCAATTCAAAAATCACTCTCCCTCCTTTCCTCGACAAAAAATCAAATCAAAACCAAACACAGCGAAATCTTCTTTATTCGAGTAGCCATTGAGATTTTGCCATCCGGAATCAGAAGATGATAGAAACTCTCAAGTGAGTTGATGCAATTTATCTTTAATTCGATCAAAATCGCAATATAGTGCTGATCTAAATAGAATTATTCTCTTAAGTTTCCATTTCTAATTTTTTTCAGAGCCGAAGAGCAAAACCAGTTACAGCTTGTGGAGCGAGAAGAGATTGATGACGAAGAGGACTTGTTCGAAGCCATTGACAAGCGTAAGCTACAAAATCTTCGTATTCGATTAATTTACTTAGTATTGTTTTCTAGCTTTGAAGTTAATTTCGTTTTTGCTTGGATAATTTTGAGAGATTTGTCACTTCGTTTGACAAATACGAGTTCTCTGTCTGCGATGCAACTAGAATTTTCGCTACTTTCATGCAGAACTTTGTAGCAGCCTTTACTGTTCGATTTTATACATTTGGATGAAAAGTTGGGGGAACGATCTTGATTCGGTTAACTGACGCATGCTTTTAACTTTGTGTTTTTTTATTTTTAGCCGTATTGTATGTTGCTCTTACTTTTCCTACGTCTCTTTTTTTTTTCTAATTATTTTTTTTCTTTTGGTTCGATACAAGATCTTCGCAAACAATAAATTGCTTGGTCCTTGAGAAAGTTAAACCTTATTTACATATGTTATAGCTGCGTCGTTCATAAGGTTTATAATTTTTGCAGTTATTTCTCAAGGAATCAATGCTGGAGATGTAAAAAAGCTTCAAGATGCAGGGATCTACACCTGCAATGGTTTGATGATGCACACCAAAAAGGTGCAATAATTTTCAATTCAGATATTGGAACTCCGAGAGTTATGGTGCAATCTGATTGCTGTTCTCTCCATTTTTTTCTCCAGAACCTGACAGGGATCAAAGGATTATCCGAGGCTAAAGTTGAAAAGATATGCGAAGCTGCCGAAAAGATTGTGGTTAGTGTTCAAATCACCTGATGATTAGGATGATAATTTGCGGCTTAGTGCTCAATTTATAGGACAATAACAATTATATCCGTGGTCAAAACATTATTCCTTCCTTGTAGCTTTTTCCCGATCTAACTAAATACTCTCTCTTCTTTTCTCTCAGAATTTCGGTTACATAACTGGAAGTGATGCCTTGCTCAGAGTAAGTTCTAGGTTCTCTCTAGTTTATTGAATTTAAAAAGAGGTCATATATAATGCAACGTATATAATGCACTGACAAAACATTTAGTTTCATTTGTTTCCAAGAGAACTAAAGGCAGTTTTCGAAGTTTTTGAGAGAAGCTAAGATTACTGTAAATCTGCTTCTCGTTTATCTTGGCAGAGGAAGTTTGTGATTCGCATCACCACAGGAAGCCAAGCCCTGGACGAGCTCTTAGGAGGTAATCTTTTACTCTTAGATGCTCTTAGAATGTCTCTTTTGTTGTTAATGTTTATGTTAACTTTTGCTGCAATTGTTCCTATGCAATTGATATGATTTTTCTTTCAATTTCAAAAGGAGGGATTGAAACTCTGTGTATAACTGAAGCTTTTGGAGAATTCCGGTGAGAAACTGACGTTTCTGCATATAATTGTATATTTTGTTGTTTGCTTTGTGATATTATTTGTCATAAATTACATGCGTAACTTAGTGACTGATGATTTCATTCTTTCTTCAGATCTGGGAAAACACAGCTTGCTCATACTCTTTGTGTTTCTACACAGGTTTCTCTCTTATCTCGATCTTTGAGGCTTATTAGATACAGCTTGACATTATGCTCTTGGGATTTATTGTCTGGGAATGATGTTGTTTGATAAAAACTTCTAGAAGTAATTTTGACAAATAACCATGGGCATTTGAAAACAAATGATCGTTGAGGGTCCATTATTGTCTTAACATGCCAATCTCTGTTCTTGCCTTCCTCGATCAACAAACCTTCCATCAGAATATGAAAATCATGTAAACTTAACGTGGTTGGAATTAGCTTTTTGATTATGTAGTTGAAAATTTATACAGCATAACCCTTGCAAATAAACATTTTAATTGCATGTGCAGCTTCCTACTAACATGAGAGGTGGCAATGGAAAGGTTGCTTACATTGATACTGAAGGAACTTTGTATCCTTATCTTTGTCTTCCCTTCTTAACATCAGGAATGGCATTATATTATAGTTCTTTTTTTCCTGAAAATTTGCAACTAATTATCTTCATACGATGCCGGCTGGATTTCTGTCTGTTTTCCTCTTGACTAAAGGCACTTGCAGCCGGCCTGATAGGATTGTTCCGATAGCTGAAAGATTTGGCATGGACCCAGGAGCAGTCCTTGATAATGTAAGTATCAATTTTAGAAAATATGCTCAATCGACTCATATAAGAAGCCCGTCCTGATTTATCTTTGTCTGCGACTTTGAATTTGAAAGATCATTTATGCTCGTGCATATACATATGAGCATCAGTACAACCTACTTCTTGGTCTGGCTGCAAAGATGTCAGAAGAGCCCTTTAGACTTCTGGTTAGTTTTTTAACCCATAAACTACCGAATGGTACCAGCATTAGGACGCCTAGTGCCTGGTGGGCTGATGGTTTTGTGTTTTGTAATACAGATAGTGGACTCAGTGATTGCTCTGTTTCGAGTGGATTTCACTGGAAGAGGAGAGCTTGCAGAACGTCAGGTACTTAATTAGATTCTGGATGACGGTTATGCCAACTTTCGATTTCACATATCATATCTTCTTCTCGTGCTCCTTCTATTTAATGACATGAGCGAGTTGCTTTTTACAGCAAAAATTAGCACAAATGCTATCCAGATTGACAAAGATTGCTGAAGAATTCAATGTTGCAGTCTACATGACTAACCAAGGTACTCTTGACCTAAGATTTTCTCATATAGAGAAAGCTAAAGATGACATGCTTTAGAAGCTTTGACTCCATTGTTCTGATAATTTCTTTTAGGTATGACTAAATATTTCTGTTTCCACATATACTACTAGTTGGTGCACTGGCCTCTTCGAGTTTTGCCAGTATATTAGCTTGAAATTATTCTGATGTGCTCTTTAGAAGGACATTTTTTACATCTACTATCGAAATGTTGGTTGCAGTTATAGCCGATCCAGGAGGAGGAGTATTCATATCAGATCCTAAAAAGCCAGCGGGAGGGCATGTGCTTGCCCATGCAGCTACAATCAGGTTGATGTTCAGGAAAGGCAAAGGTGAACAGCGTATCTGCAAGGTGTTTGATGCCCCAAATCTGCCAGAGGCTGAAGCAATATCCTTTCCCATTGTTACTTTGCTCTATACTTTGCTTAACTAGTTCAGTTATTTCATGGAAAATTAGGAAAATAACAAAGATATTAAATCATGGAATCCAAAATAACGTGAAATCCAAAGTTTGCTATTTAATTGTTAGAGTGGCAATTTCTCTTCTGCAATCAACCTGATGGTGCGAGTAAGCAGCATCGCTATTAAATCATGATAAAATTGTGGACGATGTGAAATCTCACATTGCCAAAAATGAACTAGGCCTCTTAATTCTTATCCTAAACCGAGCCACAGGTTAAAATGCAGAAGTGAAATCTCAATCCAACAATTAAGTAGCAGTTCTTGTTGCTGACAAGTTATTCTTGACAGAAGCACGTATTTCAGATAACTCCAGGCGGCATAGCGGATGCAAAGGACTAGTGAAGTCACAGCTCCTGGCCTTCAGGAGAATATGAATAGTAGCAGAAAGTTCTGTTTTTCTGTTATCGACTAGCAGATATATTTAGAAAGATCAGTATTGTTGTTTTCTGATAGTTGGGGACAAAGGGTTTCACTGCCCCTCGTTTGTGCTCTACATTTATCGTAAAATTCTTTAATAGACAGTATAAGATTTTGAATATGAAGTAGCATGTCTTAGATAGGAGCCAGAACAAAAAACTGCTGTGTCTTGATCCAAAGTAGCATGAGAAATGTTGATCTGTTTAAAAATCTTAGAAGCTTAAATAGTAACTTCAAACAAATACTACCGGATTGTGTTGAAATTTCAAAATTTCTGCAGCCTTGAAGTCTGGCACAAAAGATTTTCATGGCAGTCTGTTATGTAGGAACACTAGCTTTCTAGAAAAAGAATAACACACTTTATACACAACGCTGCAGTAATGATTATTTGACAGAAGGATGAGCGAGAAGATGAGGGAAGTGGAAGAAAAGAAAAGATTTTGTGCTGCAATTTTGTGTGGTTTCTTTCACTAGATATTACATGGTTCGTGGAATTGGTAGGAGCCTTCGATCTTCTTGTTTGGTAGCAGCCTTCGATCTTCTTGTTTAACTATTTGTAGGTAGCAGAGAATTTGCTCTTTAAAAATCATAATAGGTTCTTTCTTACGATTGATACGATGAAAAGTTTTCCGTCATCCGCCAATAATATAGAAATTTTTTCTCATCGTCTATAAACGACAAGGCAGCTTTCTCCCATTTCTTCTGCCAATCATAAATCTTTGCTTTAATTTATATTGAAGGCAAATCAACTGTTTACACACAGCTTTACCAATTGGAATACGTTGTTAAGGAAAACCAAAATTTATTTGATAAGAAGACACTGTCTTGTATGTTTTAACTATTTTCAAAGAAATAGCGTATCCAAAACTTGTATCAAGGAAATAACATATACCATTAATTGTCACAATGAAGGATTACTTCTGACCAAGAGCTTGAAACGAAAAACATGGTGATTAAAATCGGATATTAATTCCTGCTCCCGCAAACGTTAAATGCTTATTTCAAAGTTCGATAAAAATAAAAATAAAAAGCTTATTTCAGAGAAAAGTCAATTTTGTGACTAACAAGCTAAAAGAACTGAATAGACATTCAACTGACATTTTGTTTCAGTTTGGCTATGCCCTCCGATACCAAGGAAACCAGTTTCAGTGGAGTTATTTTTGGTCATGCATAATATGTAGCTGCAGAAAGATGCCGTTGATACAAGATTCAAATGGTGAAGGTGCATAACCATATATAGGACAGTACTTAAGAATCAAAAATGACAAAAACTGATGGATTTCTCCATCAAAGCAGACCACCCTTCTCTCACACCAAAAACTCAAAGAGACCCGAAATGCCAAAATAAAAGCTACAATCAACAAATCATATGCAAAAAGATCATGCATCTGCAACACTGTAAGCAAGGTATATCTTATTTTATGTTCCACCCAGTTTAAGTCTGGGTTTAGTTGGACAGTAAGCAAAAGTTAAAACGGTCCAAATTGCTCTCGTTTTGACAAAAAGCTAAAAACAATATAAAGCTTGGGATGGATTACTGCAGCATAACCATAAAAGATGGCAACGTAGGATTAGAAAGATAAAACCCATGGAAGGCCATGTTAATAAGAAGAGTCTCGCCAAGAACTGAAGAGCTGCTTAGATCTGTGAGGACCAGTCGCAAGCACTCCCAACTCTTGGCATGCCACCTTCCTTCTTAGTCTCTGCATCCACCTTGAAATTTGCACCGCAAACCTCACCCGAACTATCCACTCTAGGGACAGGCTTCACCTCATTCAATGGGTGCTCATAGCTCCTCAAGCCACCAGAAGTTGTAAAGAAGCATCCTGAGGCAATAACAGAAACTAACAAGTTATGCAATCTAATTCTCACAGATAATCATATATCCTAGACTGCCAATGTCAATAACTTTAAATAACCATCCAAAAGTTCATAAGATTAGGTATGGTGGACAGAAAGAAAATGAACAGATGAAAACATCATATAGTTTTTCTACCAGGAGATGTGAAAAGAGTAATAGAACTTATCCACAGGAAACATAAAATAGAAACAAAGCCCTAAATTTCAGCCCATAAGTTTATGTAAGAGGTGTAATGTGACATTCATAATATTTAAACAAAAATCATTGCAAAGAAACTGGCCAAAAGAACATAGATATACATTATGTTTATATCATGTTGAAAATTTAATGCAGCTAAAGGTCCCCCAGTGTTAAGTTTTCATTTCACACTTACACCTAGCGCACCTGGAGTATACTCTTAATCCAATTCATGAGTTTAAAGTGTTTTTTCTTTGACCTTTCTGTATACTGGGAAATTTTCCAGGAAAACCAACAAGAGCTGGCCATTTCTATAGATCATATTCACAAGATGGTACTCTTTGACAAAATAATATAAAAGAAAGAAAAAGAAACATTCATATAAATCACATTCCCATGGCCAATTATCCTACTTTCTTTCCGAAAAAATTCACCTTTGGGAAATGGAGCAAATGATTTCCCACAGTACTGCTGCAAAAGCTGATCATCGTCTGAAACAACAAGATGGCCTTCTGAATCAGATCCCCAGAAAAATGGCACACTTCCATCAACATCCTGCGCAAAATGACATAGAAGTGGGCTTTAGATAATCAACTGATGTTATGTAAAATATAAAGAATGACATAAAAATAAAATCAAAATGACAATCCATGACAAAAGAGGGCAACATTCTTAGCAGAATCGCTTACTTACAGCAGAAATAAATGCGGCTTTCGCAGTGCTATCATATAGAATGAAAGCAAATTTCCCTTGGAAATCACTGACAACCTGATCAATAGGGTAAGGCCCTCGATCTCTGAGAGTTCTGTACGCTTCAATAACAATGATCACCTCATTTGCAGTTTTGCTTAAGCCATATTGCTGCTTAAGAGCAGCAACATTCTCAATGTGACCTTGGAACAAACAGAAAATGTCGTCTACAACTGCAAAGAATCTAACAACAGACAATGAAAAGTGTTAAGCTATATCTAAATGAGACAGAAGCCCAAATCTGTTGACAGTCTTAAACAATCTTTAACAAACAAAACTGGAACCAGTATAAAAAAGGAGTAGCTTTTATTTGAAAATATTGGATAGCAGGCAGACAAACACATGCACTGATTCTTAATTTAATCACAAAGAGACAAGGTGTTATATCTTTCACAGGACAGCAAAATACAGAAAATGGCCAACGATACTATCCTAAGTGGAAATCAATCCAGAGATTAAGATAATATTAAAAAAAATGACTGACCAAGAAACAAATTAATTGGTTCACTGGATATTCTAGCAATCAAACAGGATTGTTAAAAGGCAATAAAATACAAACCAAAAAAATCACAAACATTTACACGAAATAAAACAATAGCCACGGAGTTAAGTCTATCCTTCTGCCCTCATTACCATTAAGTAAAATATGTTATGCCGATAGAAGTTGGAAAAAAAAAAAAAAGAAGAAACCAAATATGAGTTGGATTATATGCCATACCAAAACAAAATCACCAAGATCAAATGAAATATCAACTGACAAATGCTTAAAGGAAATAATGACAAGGAAGACAGCAATTACAAAAAAGACGAAAAGAACCTTGTTTTTTAACCTTTTTTTTTTTCAAGAAAAAAAAAAAAAGAAAAAGAAGAAATCGAAGTTGCAACAAGTATCAACCAAATTAGAAATTCGAGCTCCAACTTGTGCATAGTTTAGGCTGCGATTATTCCATGTGATTTCACAAGAACCCCCAAGATCTGGGAAATAATTAAATCGCTCCACATGTAGCACATCCAGCAAAATTTTATGCACTTACTACCAATAATCGATCCCAACAAGCATGCATCAATTTATCCTTATATTGTTCATAAATCTAACATACGTTAGATCATTATGAAAGCAAATTTGACTACGAATAAGAAACATCAAAACACCATAAACTATCCAATCGTCTGCATGAACATTTGGTCCTCCAACTTCAATCTCTTCTGATTTTCTCATCAATCAAACATCCCACAAGCCCAAAATGGATCAAGATAAAAGATCAACCCAAAAGAAAAAAAAAATAGAAAAAGGAACAAGGCTACCATTCTTTTAGGCAAAAAGATAAAAACAATACCTGGGGAGGAGAGGGTTTTGCTTGTCAAGAGAGTAAGCAATAAGACCAGCAGAGCCAAGATTGACAATAATAGAGCCGGGGTGAACTGAGGCAAAACGCTTAGCCAAGAATCCATCTTGGAGCGCGGAGAAAGAGCCAGAGTGCGGACTCTGCAGCGCCTCTGGGCACTTTGCCACCGATTTGTCAAAAACTGCTAACATTTTCACTAATTGTTTTTGCGAAAATGACTGGTAATCAAGAAATCTCTAAAATTGCTGAGAGAGGGGAGATGTGTCTGGTTGTTTATATATGGTTTTCGGGCACTGAAATTTTTGTTCTCAATATTGCCCTTGGTTGTCTACTCAATGCAATGCATATTAAATATTTACAACTATTTAAAATAGCAAAAGAAAAAAAGAAAATTACAAATATTTGGAGGAGCTCAAGGGTGCAAGTGAATGCTACCTGGAGCAGATTTTTTAATATTAAAATAGGAAATTTAGTATTGATAATCCCAAACTTTAGAGTCTAGATTTATAGTGACAAGAATTTTGCTCCTTAATATTGTGAATTTTTTTTTTATTTTTTTTAGCGTAATAAGATTTTATTTATGGTTATTGGTTAATGAGGTAAATCCGATATAATCCTTTTGATTGATTGGCATTTGTCAAGGAAATTACAGGGGTATTCCAGTAAGTTAAAAAAAACATTGGATGGCGTGGCAGAGTCGGTGGATTTAGGCATAAAATATAAATA
Source organism: Triadica sebifera (assembly GCA_023653625.1). Lineage (NCBI taxonomy): Eukaryota > Viridiplantae > Streptophyta > Magnoliopsida > Malpighiales > Euphorbiaceae > Triadica > Triadica sebifera. The sequence goes on along the minus strand of CM042902.1, from coordinate 7,887,248 downwards.
TAAGAAATTAATAAGGAAATGTTCATTTAATTAGTCAAATGACCAGTTTCTTTGCTTCATCTTTCAATGCCCATTTAACTCATATTCCTCCTAAATGACAAAACATTTAACTCAAGCAACAATTAAATAATTATATGCCTGAATAATAATAGTCTATAATTATTAGGTCGAAAATAAAAAACGCTTCCGTTGCCGGGAATCGAACCCGGGTCTCCTGGGTGAAAGCCAGATATCCTAACCGCTGGACGACAACGGATCCTTTCATTCTCTTTACACAAAAAGATTTTTTAATTAGAATGTGAAGATAAGGCATTTTGCATGCAGAAAATGATAATAATCATGTAGTCAAGAAGATAAAATAATGGAGATTCAGCTCACCATTTACTAAAATGCATTGATTGAACAATAAGTATCTAAAAAGTTGGTTCTTCCCAATATAGTTTAATTAACATTTTCTTTTTATTTTCTTAATTTTCTAGTCTATTAACATCATCCACATAATTTCAGTGTCAGGAAGTAGAGGCTGAGATAAAAACCTTGAAAGTTGAACATTTTATTTGGAGAATGGAGTCAGGCATTCTCACTTTTATCCATAAATATGGCACACCTATAACTAAAGATAAGCATGAGTCTGTTCTTTAATACGCTGCCCATTTGCCTTTCACCACCCTTCATTTTATGACTGTTTTGAGAAAAGAGCTGTAGCTGAGCTCAAGATCCTCCCATGTACCCATAAGAAAAGAGGTTGATTCTACATAGAGTTGACCTTTTAGCCGGTAATCAGGCAACACGATCATGTATTTTCAGGCAATGTTAATATGTAAAGTAAAATAGCTCATACACCATGTTACTAAACCTCTATGTTGTGAACTTACAGTTGAAATGAAAAAATTGAACAGTAAAAACCAGACATCACATTTTATAGATGCAGTGATGCATTTCCCCTATCATTAGTTAACAAAAAGCGCTGGTGCTCAGACCCGGTTGTATGCTACCGATTTGCTGAAGAGGCGACGAATATATATGACCTGAAGGGCACTTACAATAGCCAACAAAAGGTACTCTGCCACTGTGTAGCCTATAACACGCTTCCTTGTACTCTCATTCGCTGCAATGCAAACAGAAAAAATATTAGATCCATAAATTGCTTTTGTTCAAACATAAAACATTTGTACGACAAAATTTCACCCAGTTTGTAATAAAAGTTGAATGAACCGAGTTAAAATCTTCATGAAGAATATCAATCACACCCTTATCTAAACTTATTAGGAATCACAAATGCTTTTAGAAGAAAATGTGTTCTATGATACTCAAATGCACAAGGTACTTAAAGTCCTTTTTCTTTATTTTGTGACGTGTGATGTCTAAATAACAAAAATCGTGCTTAGATTGATGATGCCAGATGTCATGGTCATCAAGGCTGCTAGACATATAATTTTGAAAACAATCCCGAATCCAAATCCCCCCACCCAAATAAAAGAATCACCAGAAAGATGTTCACAATTATAGTTCAAAGCTAGAGCGAGAGAGACTTACTGCGGCAATGTCGAGCATCACGTGCTTTTAAATACTTCTGCTCTGCTGTAACAGACTCCAATGCCTCTCTCAGCTCAGCAATTTTAACATTAATGGGATTCAAATGCTCTATAAAAATCATGTAAACATCAAACTCAACTACAGCAAAACAAAATTCTTTACTGCCATTAGCCTAAATATGTTTTTTAAACCAATTGATTAAATGAACAATTCCAAATGTCAGAAGAACTAGTATTTTTTTAGTTCATAAGTTGGAAGTATAAAGAGGTGACTGTAGAATCTAAAAATAAATTTATGAGAAGAATGAACAAACCATCTATAGCAAGATCATGCTCATTGGGAATATGGCCCACATGAATATAAAATCTAAAAATAAATTTATGGGAGGAATGAACAAACCATCTTTAGCAAGATCATGCTCATTGGGAATATGGCCCACATGAATATAAAAAGAGACAGTCTCTGGTGTTGAATAGGGATTGTGAAAACAGAACTTGTACATTCCACTTCTTGGGGCTTTAAACTCAAACTTATCCCCAGAAGTTCCCTTTACAGTATGCACTACATTATTTGCAGGAGATGTCACCTGCATGACAGCTCAAAATCAAGATAAATAAATAAGCAGAAAGAAAAACTAAACCAAGGGTAACCTACCATGGATAATCCTAACTTCTACTATGGTTTCAAATAAATTCATCAGTGCTACAAATTTTGGTATGCTATTTAAGCAGAAGAACATATAAATCAAACACAAAGTAAGTTAAAGTAACTACATTTAAACTTTCAAGCATGACAATCTCATGCCTAATTTTCTTTCCTTTTGTTTTCCCTGTTCTTCAAAAATAAGGATATTTTAAAAAAAATACTTTTAACTCAATTATATTTGTTCTCTTTTTCGATTATATCTTGGTCTTAGCCAAAGCCCAAGACATGTATCTTTTCAAGTACATCATCTCTCCAACACAACAGCTTTCTTTTCAGTTTGACTGAGCTCTTAAATTATGTCTTATTAAGTATTTCATGTAGGAATTCAATGCTTATCGATTTCTTTCATAAACAATTATTTCTCAGGAATGCCATGTTTATTAATTTTGCGCACAATTTCCAATTTACATTTTTCAAATCTCCTATTGCAGAACTTGTCACATTTCATTCAGGGGTAACACATAATAGAGTTTATGACAACCTTAATTTCTCAAGAACTAAGAAAACTAACAAGTTCGATACATAGTTAATTTTCTTGAATTAGGCAGCCAATATTAATGAAAATAATATTCCCAGCATTCCAAGCGTTAGAGGACTTCATTCAATTTCTCTTTTATTGACGCTGCAGCTAAAATTCGTTATTCATATTAAAAGAAGAAATCATAAAACGACTATTTGCCTTCATGGACCTCAGTTTCTCGGAAGCCAATCACACACAACAAATACCACCCACATCCAACCATGCGTTTACTGAAAAGCTATAAATTCCTAAAAGAACACGATTAATAAGGAAAAAGAAATCGCAGGAAAGGTTAAAAACCCCAGAAGAATTAACCCTAAAAAATTAAATAAAAAAGGGAAAACCTAAGACATAGATCTATAATTATCCGGGAAACAAATGCAGACAGAGTGAAATCAAACATAAGGATGACAAAGAGTGGGAGGTTGACTTACCGTAAAATCGATACCGGGGTGATCAGAGCTCCAGAAAATGTCGTGATCTACCACCACGAAGTTTCCAGAAACAGTGTCGCCTTCATAAAGGACGTACTCGTAGACGCATTCAACGTCATTTACGGTGACGGATATTGAAGATATACGGCCAATTAGGCTCAATAAGAGGACTGCCACAACATAGATCTGCCTTCTCTCCATCTCTGTTCCTGATATTGGTTGAATTTCTTTTATTTCTAGAGATCAAAGAACGCAAGCGTAAGCGCAGAGAACCGAGGTGCTCGATCTTTTCTGGTTCGTCTATAGCTTGTTATACCGTTTCTGCTCCGTGCGACGTCGTGTATAGCAGTATTTGAGCGTAGGCCTGTTAACAATAAAAATGCCGTGGCTTTTCCCACGAAGATGAGTAGGACGTCTTGACTTTTGAGGTATTTGTAGACTGTGCTATTAGTTTCTTTAATTTATTTTCTTATTTTTAAAAATATTAAAATCTTCATTTAGGGACGATACTATATTATTTTTAATTTGAATATTTTGTAAGAGGAAAATTTAAGTTTATAAGTCAAATAATAAAGCTTTCCAAATTTAAGAGATTTGTAGTAATACTAACATTTTATTGAAATGTGAAAATTGTACACATATTTAGACTATACTAACTTAATTATTATCCTCAAAAAAATTATTAATCTAATTATCCTAATTTTTATTCAAGATTTATCATGATGATAATAGTATGGTTTATGTGATCTCCTTTTTAATTGTAATTTCTTGAAATGTTAGATTATTCCTCCATGATCAACAGGAACAAAAAGGATCAACAAAAACACAGAAGCTGAAAAAATTGATCTTCTATTTATTTCATCTTTTATTTTAAGAAGAATATTAAAAATATTCTCTATTTTTTAATATTTTTCAATACTCATCTCTTAATTGATTGGTAAAAAGAGAAATAAAAAAATTTCTTTTTAAAAATTTCTTTTTCGTCAATAATTTATCAGAAATTGAATATTAGAGAATGTTAAAAATGAATATTGTTATCCAACTCTTCTTTTATCTTTTATCTTTAAGTTCAAGAGAGGAAAAACTATGAAAGAGTAATTGCCACCTTAATTTAGCATTTGTTCCTTGTAAAAGCATCTTTTGTCTAAGCTCTGTTTCCTTCGATAATGGAAGAGAAATCACATATCCAAATCCCGAGAGTGAAGCTGGGGCAGTCAGGGATTAGAGGTAACTGTGTCATTTACTATTTATTTCATCTTTTATTTTAAGAATAATATTAAAAATATTCTCTATTTTTTAATATTTTTCAATACTCATCTCTTAATTGATTGGTAAAAAGAGAGAAATAAAAAAATTTCTTTTAAAAATTTCTTTTTCGTCAATAATTTATCAGAAATTAAATATTAGAGAATGTTAAAAATGAATATTGTTATCCAACTCTCCTTTTATCTTTTATCTTTTATCTTTTATCTTTTATCTTTAAGTTCAAGAGAGGGAAAACTATGAAAGAGTAATTGCCACCTTAATTTAGCATCTGTTCCTTGTAAAAGCATCTTTTGTCTAAGCTCTGTTTCCTTCGATAATGGAAGAGAAATCACATATCCAAATCCCGAGAGTGAAGCTGGGGCAGTCAGGGATTAGAGGTAACTGTGTCATTTACTATTTATTTTGCTCATTATAGTCCAAATAGCTTCAGAAATCCTGCTGATTTGAGGTTAGTTTCTCCACTAATTCTATGAAAAGAAAAACAAATTTCAACTTAACATTTCCTGACTCATTTCAATCAAGATACTTTTGCTGATAGAATTCTGCTATTCCCGAATGATTCCTATAGAATCTAAATAGGATAAGGAGATTCTTAATTTGTTGTTCTTTCTAACTTGGTGAAAAAAAGGCTGTAGTTTCCTTTGTAATTGCGTGAATGGACAGGTTTCAAGACTGGGATTTGGGTGTGCGGAACTTTAAGGAATATATAATTTCATGAAAATGAGATTTCGGTTGGAGAAGTACCTTTTCTTTTTCTCTAAATTTGAAAGAGAAGATATAATCTTTCTTTTATGTGAGAGAATGCAAGTATTTAAATTAGTGAGCTACCCACATCATCAGGCTTTGAAGAAGCCTCCTCAAGAAAATGTTCAGTTAGCAACAAAATTTGGCATTATAAGATCAAAGGGATTACAATTTTCAGTGAATGGTAAACAAGAATATTTGAGGCCATGCTGTGATGCTAGTCTAAAGCGGCTTGATGTGGACTATATCGATCTGTATTGTAAGCATCGAATTGACAGTTCAGTGCCAATAGAAGATACTGTAAGAATTACAGGCGTTTCCTCAAATATTTGGTGGAATTCTATTATTTCTTTTCTTTCTGTTAGATTACTGAATGAGTCAAACAGAATTAATTAAGACTCTAATTTAATTTTGTGAGGCAGATGGGGGATCTGAAGAAGCTGGTAGAGAAGGGGGAAATTAAGTATATTGGCTTATCTGGAGCTAGTGTTGATACTATAAGGAGGGCACATTGTCACGACCCTAGACTTTAACTAGCAATCGTGCGGCACTTAGCACGGTCCGTTGCACTAAGCCTGCCTTCCAAACCGATAAAAGCACTCCAAAGAGAATAGAACGGAACTTAGAGATCGAGAAGATTCAATAGCAAAACAAGAACACAAGAGAGTTTGAGAGAAAAGCTTTGTATTACTTGAAATGCTTCAATTGATTGAATGATTACAAATGAATTTGCATAAGGTATATATAGGCCTCCACCTCCTCAATGGATGACCGAGATCAATTCCCACCTACCAGATGGATGATTAGGATTAACTCCCACCTACCAAATGAATGGCTAGGATTGATTCCCACCTACCAAATGAATGGTTAAGATCAACTCCCACCTACCAAAATGGATGGCTAGGATTGATTCCCACCTAACAAATGGAGGGCTAGGATTAATTCCTACCTACCGAAATGGACGGCCACGATCCATTTAATCTAACGGTTTACATTGGCCTTCTAGAATATTACATATGTGTGCCAAAATGTAAATGTGCAGGAAATTCCGCATGAACCTTTGCGGGGCGTGACACTCTCCCCCACTCAAGTTCGCGACGCCCTCGTCGCGCCTTCAAGCTTGAACCTTTCTATGTCATCTTTGAACTGCCACAAAGTGTCTTCAGGTTCCCAGCTTGCCTCTATGTCCGGGGCATTCTTCCATTTGACCAAGTATTCCCGATAACTTGGTACACCTCTACGCCGAATTAAGCGGTCTGCCAGAATGGAATCCACTCCTCTATCAAAGGAGGTTACTACCGCAGTGGGTGCCCTTTTCGATTCTCCTCGATTTGCATCTTCCTCGTCTCCATGATAAGGCTTCAACATACTTACATGAAAGACTGGATATATTTTAAGCTTGGGAGGTAGTTGTAGCTTGTAAGACACCTTTCCAACTTGCTTAAGGACAGGGAATGACCCTTCGTATTTCCGTACCAACCCCTTGTGAACTTTCCGCAAGGACTTGAACTGTTGTGGTAATAATTTGACAAGGACCAAATCTCCTTCCCGAAATTCAACCATTCTTCTTTTCTTGTCAGCCCACTTCTTCATCTTTTTGGATGCCTTGTTCAAATAGGCCCGGGCTAACTCAGCTTGCTCATGCCATGCCTTAGCAAATTTGAAAGCTGCAGGACTCCTTCCTTCATAGCTTGTAGCCAAAGCATGAGGAGTCATAGGTTGTTGTCCCGTAATGATCTCGAAGGGACTCTTGCCAGTGGATTCACTTTGCTGCAAGTTATAAGAGAATTGGGCTACATCCAGCAACTTAGCCCAATCATGTTGGTTGGCACTAACAAAGTGCCTCAGATACAACTCCAGTAGTGCATTGGCACGTTCCGTCTGCCCATCGCTTTGCGGATGAAAACTGGTGGAGAAGTTTAAGTCTGATCCCAGCAGCTTGAACAATTCTGTCCAGAACTTCCCAGTAAATCGTGGGTCTCGATCACTCACGATATTTTATGGAATTCCCCAATGCTTCACAACATGTTTGAGGAACAACCGTGCAGTCTCATCAGCAGTGCAATCCGCCGAGGCAGGTATGAATGTTGCATACTTACTGAAGCGATCAATGACCACTATTATATTGCCAAAGCCTTCTGATTTTGGCAAGCAAGTGATGAAGTCCATCGAGACACTCTCCCATGGTCTCTCCGAAATAGGCAACGGTTCTAGCAAGCCACCGAGTGCACGTTGCTCTATTTTGTCTTGCTGGCAAACAAGACAAGTTCTTACATAGGCTTCAACATCATCCCGCAGTTGAGGCCAATAGTAAATAGACTTGATCAAGGCAAGGGTGCGTTTCATGCCTGGGTGTCCAGCCCATAGGGAATCATGGCATTCCTTGATCAGTTCTTTCCTCAAGTTCCCCCACTTAGGAACGTAGATGCGATTTTTCTTGCCATAGAGTAGTCCGTCACTCTGCCAAAATCGCCTTGTCTTTCCTTCTTTGATGAGGACTAGGAGGTTTTGAGCCAGAGCATCATGCTCCAACCCTTCTTTGATCTTTTCCAGCAAGGGACTGCTTGGTCTACTCAAAGCTGCTAATTCCGCTTTTTCGACTTAGTGCATCAGCCACCACATTGGCCTTACCAGGCTTGTATTCAAGCTTGTAGTCAAATTCTGCCAAAAAGTCTTGCCATCGAGCTTGTTTGGGACTCAACTTCTTCTGAGTTTGGAAGTAGCTAGTTGCTACATTGTCTGTCATGATCACAAAGTGAGAACCCAACAAGTAGTGTCGCCACACCCTTAGACAGTGGATGATAGCAGTCATCTCTTTTTCTTGCACCGTGTAGCGGCGTTCAGTTTCATTGAGCTTGCGGCTCTCATATGCTATTGGGTGCCCATCTTGCATCAATACTCCACCAATGGCAAAGTCTGAAGCATCTGTATGCAACTCGTACATCTTACAGGGGTCTGGCAAGTAAAGCACTGGTTCTTCGGTAATGACCTTTTTCAAGTCATCAAACGAGGCTTGACACTTGTTTGTCCACTCCCAAGTATTGTTCTTCTTGAGTAGGTCAGTTAGTGGAGCTGCTCTTGCTGAATATGACTTGATGAATCTCCGGTAGTAATTCACAAGTCCAAGGAAAGACCGTAACTCGGGGACCTTAGTAAGAGGTTCCCATTCTTGGATGGCTTTCACCTTGTCTCCATCCATCATAAGCTTCCCATCTTTTATCCCATGTCCTAAGAACATTACCTCATTTTGGGCAAAGGAACATTTCTCACTTTTAACATATAGCTCATTTTTCCTGAGTACCTCGAACACCTTTTTCAAATGCTCAAGATGTTCTTCCATAGTCCGGCTATATATTACAATATCATCAAGATATACTACCACGAACCGATCGAGGTAGGGATGGAAGAGTTTATTCATGAGAGTGCAAAAGGTAGCAGGTGCATTAGTGAGACCAAAGGGCATAACAAGGAACTCATAAGCACCGTACCTTGTTACACATGTAGTCTTCGGCTCATCCCCTTTTGCAATGCGCACCTGGTAGTATCCCGACCGCAAGTCCAACTTGGAGAAGTATCTTACGTTCTCCAATTGATCAAACAAATCAGCAATGAGAGGGATAGGATATTTGTTCTTTACCGTGATCTTGTTTAGAGCGCGGTAGTCAATGCACATTCTCAATGAACCATCCTTCTTTTTCTGAAAAAGCACCGGGGCGCCAAATGGGGCTTTGGATGGTCTAATGAAACCAGCATCCAACAGCTCATTGAGTTGCTTCCGCAATTCTGCCAACTCCGAGTTTGCCATCCGGTAAGGACTCATGGCTGGTGGTCTTGTGCCAGGCTCCAGCTCAATTTCATGGTCCACCTCCCTCCTTGGGGGTAACTGTTTTGGCAACGCCTCCGGCATCACCTCCTGGAACTCATCCAAGACAACTTGCACCTCCGTCGGCAAGTTTAGTTGTGGTGATGCTTCATCATCATCATACTCCTTTAGAATTGCCAAGTAACTCTCTTCTTCCCTCTTCAATCCTTTCTTGAATTGAAGTGCTGAGAGAGCTTGGGTAGTAGGCTTGGTGGTCCTCTCCGTCGATACTAGACAAGCCTTTGGTCCATCCATAATGCACATAGAGTTTGAACATGGAACAAGGAAAGCTCTTACCTGGTCCAAGAACTCCATGCCGAATACCATCGAGAAATCATCCATGGGTGCCACAGATAAATCCACTTGGCCAGTCCATGTACCGAGACTGACCTTTACTCCGCAGGCAATTCCTTGGAGAGGTTGTGCCGCCGAGTTAACTGCTTTGAGGGAGCCACCTCCATTGGCAACCTTGAGACCAAGTCTCTTGGCTTCCTCTAGCGAAACAAAGTTGTGAGATGCACCTGTGTCGACTAGGGCTTTGGCAACTTTCCCATTGATGGTTGCATCCACAAACATGAGTCCCTTGGGGGACTTTGGGGCACTTTGCAATGCACTAAGCAGCCGCAAAGATCCCATCTTCGCACCTTCATCTGCCTCACTTCTCTCTTGATTATGAGTGGAGGCAACTAAAGCATTCAATGTCTTCCTTTTGGGACATTCTCGTGCCCAATGCGGTCCGTCGCATATGAAACACGTCACACGGGGCTTTGAGGCACCACGTTCTTCCCTTTCCTTCCCCTTGTCTCGGGGCTTGAATGAGTAGCTTTCTTTGTGATTTTTATGGTTCTGACTCTTGGCATGGCCTCCCCCATTCCTTGCTCCAACAAACTTTCTATCAGCTGGCCTCTGGCCTTCTTTGTTTGAGGAGTAATCAATAAGACTTTCAGCAACGGCAATGGCCGAAGACAAGTCTTGGACACCACGTCGTTTGAGCTTAAGGTTAGCCCATGATTGGAGACCATCCATGAACAAGAATAAGGCATCCTTGTCCGATGTGTCAGGGACATCTAGCAGCAAGGTTGTGAACTCCTTCACATACTCCCTTATGCTACCCATCTGCTTTAGTCGTCGAAGCCAGCCCCTCGCCTCTTCCTCAGCATTTACGGGGAAGAATTGGCTTTTGAACTCCCTTTTGAAGTCTTCAAAGGTATCAATTGTGCACACCCCACGTTGCACATCTCCATGCCTTCGTCTCCACCACAGCATAGCAGTGTCGGTCAAGTACATGGCAGTAGTTCGGATTTTGCTGGCATGGTCCGTTACGCCAGTAGCCTCAAAGTATTGATCCAGCCCCCATAGGAAGTTCTCAACTTCCCTAGCATTCCGGGCACCATTGAAAGTCTTTGGCTTAGGAACTTCCACTTTCTTGGCCTCAATGATAGTGGTTGTATTGGTTCCCGAGGCCATAGCCCGTTTGCATAGTGCTAGATCACCACCCATATCCTCAACTCTAAGTAACACATTAGAAATTTCTCTTTGGAAGAGATCACGTACCTTAGAAAGTTCGGATTTCAGCCCATCAATCTCTTGCCTTAACCCACCATCTAGCTCGTTGAGGGACATATTGACCGCTGCATGGATCTCCGCATCCTCGGCCTCCAAGCCGCTGCAACGTTCCTCCAAGTTGTCTACTCGGTCGAACAACTCTCCCAAGTTGTCCTGAGCACTCACAACACGTGCTTCCAAGCTAGAAATCATGTCTTTCGACTTGGCTCGAGATTCTTTAGATGGTTTCCGAACTTCCTCACGACCACGTTCCATTGATGGAACTTCCACGCTAGGTGTAGCTGGGGCAGTAGCCTTCATTATGCCAAAGGTAGTAAAGCTTCGAACCTTGTCTCTGATACCAACTGTCACGACCCTAGACTTTAACTAGCAATCGTGCGGCACTTAGTACGGTCCGTTGCACTAAGCCTGCCTTCCAAACCGATAAAAGCACTCCAAATAGAATAGAACGGAACTTAGAGATTGAAAAGATTCAATAGCAAAACAAGAACACAAGAGAGTTTGAGAGAAAAGCTTTGTATTACTTGAAATGCTTCAATTGATTGAATGATTACAAATGAATTTGCATAAGGTATATATAGGCCTCCACCTCCTCAATGGATGGCCGAGATCAATTCCCACCTACCAGATGGATGGTTAGGATTAACTCCCACCTACCAAATGAATGGCTAGGATTGATTCCCACCTACCAAATGAATGGTTAAGATCAACTCCGACCTACCAAAATGGATGGCTAGGATTGATTCCCACCTAACAAATGGAGGGCTAGGATTAATTCCTACCTACCGAAATGGACGACCACGATCCATTTAATCTAACGGTTTACATTGGCCTTCTAGAATATTACATATGTGTGCCAAAATGTAAATGTGCGGGAAATTCCGCATGAACCTTTGTGGGGCATGACAACATGCTGTTCATCCTATAACAGCAGTACAAATGGAGTACTCATTATGGAGTCGTGAGATCGAAGACGATATAAAGTTTGCCTACTTAAAGCATATTAAGTCCCATTTGGTCTAATATCATATCAGATATATATTATCAATATAAAGTTTTTGAGCTGTTTGCTCTTTTCCTGTCTCCTTTATCCTTTCTCAGAGAGCTTGGAATCGAAATAGTAGCCTATATATAGCCCCCTTGGTAGAGAATTGATCTTTGCTGGGAAGGCAATTGTGGAGAGCTTGCCTGACAAGACTCTATTGGTATTTGGCTGCTAAATTGTTAATTCAATAGACATAGAAGTTCAAGTTCTTTCGCTTAAATTCATAGGATTTAAATGATCTAATATTTCTGCCACATAGGCTATGCATCCAAGATTCGCTGGTGAAATTTTAGAGAGAAATAAACTTATATATGCCCGTCTTGCTGGTCTGGCTGCTAAACATGGCTGCACTCCACCTCAGTTGGCTCTGGCATGGCCTCTCCACCAAGGAGAAGACATAGTTCTAATTCCTGATACGTTTAGCTTTGTACAAAAGAAAAAACACAGCCTGTTATTTATAAATTTAGATTTTTGTTTGATGAACATGGATTTGAACATGATGTCCAATTCTAGTCAATTGATGATTGTATTATTTCTTCGACAGGCACGACTAAATTGAAGAATCTTGAAAACAATATTGGTTCGTTGGAAGTGAAGCTAATAAGAGAAGAAGATATTAAAGAAATTTGTGATGCTGTGCCAATTGACGTAGGAGTAGGTGAAAGAGAATATGATATGTTCTTGAATTATGTCTATAAACTGGCAATGCAAATACCCCACCCAAATAACAGCAAACAAACGAGACATCGGGGAAATAATTGCACTGTGCGGATTACTTGATAATGTTGATTTGGCAAATTGCAGAATATGGAATCTAGTTCAAGTGCAAAAGGGTGAAGGTCCTTTTTTCGAGGAACACAAGTATGGTTTTGTCCCATAAAAGAGGAGCCGTTGTGATAGGAAAAATAAAGTGTGAGAGTTTGGAAAGGATCTACTACAAGATATTCAAGAATGAAGAGGAAAATAATTAATGTTTGCTTTTCAATCTCTGTTTTTGTTTTGTACTCTCCAAATGAATACTCTTTCTTACAATCAATTTACTTGTACTTGAAAATTTATTGACATATATCTTTCGGAATATGAATTTCTTACCAGAATTTGATATTTTACTTGATTAAGGTAATCGATTATTAATTATAGTGGAAGGATGTAGGCTCGGCGAAATACGTCAATAAACATCAAAAATTTTCATCTAACGGAAGATTGACCGATTTGCCAATGACAGGTAATAATTGAAAAAATCTGTACGTGTCAAATTCATGTTGTAATCCAACTGGATGTGAATGAGATTGACACAAAATTCTTACAGTTTAATAAAATATTTCGAATTTTAGTTTTGAGTATACAATTATTTTAAAATTTTTGAGAAAATATTTTATTATATTTTAGAATTTTATTTAGTACGAAAACAATTAATCTCAATTTGTTAATATATAGAGAAGATATTTATTATTTCGCCCAAAAAAAATTCATGCGGTAAAGTATCTGCAATAATTTAAGATCGATATGAGTAAAATATCCCAGAAAAACCTAGAACAACACTGGCCTCAACTTTCAAAAATGGGTCACGCAACAAACTGGTGACGCAGAAGCTATCCACGTCAACAACTTGCCCACGTGATCCAATCACTTTCCATTAATAGATATAGTTGACGTGGAACTTAAATATCCTCTACTCCCTTCTCCTCCCCACCTATATTTACCCACCTCACCTAACATATCCTTCTATCGGGGTATTAGTAACTTGAAACTTTCAGGTTGTCGTTTGCTTAAATTTTTGTATAAGATTAAGCAACTAGTACTTCTCATTTCTTGAATAGGCGTTGAACCATGGCCGGAGTTACAGTCATGCAAACAGCTATCCTGGCCAGCCCCGTAACGCGTCTAACTAGTCGCGCCAGAGTGAGCCAATTTTTTCCGGCACCTTACGTGCTAAGAGTTCGTAAAATTGCCACCACTTCTATAAGGTGCATGGCAGAGGTAACACATGTTTCATTTTTCTTAATTGATTAGGAATTTTAATCATCTGATTCTTGATTGCGTGCCTCCTTCACATAGTTTATATTAACTTGATATGCTCTCTTGCTTATTCACTTTGCAGGGGGACCAAAAGGGACCAGAAAATGAAACTGTTCAGCCATCAGATCCCGTCACCACACCCTCTAAACCAGAAACTACTTCTGCACCAAAGGTAGGAATGCTGATACCATTCAGAGGAAATAATTTTTGTTTTACGTTGGAGAAATTTAAAAGGATTAATATTGTTTGATCTGACAGTTGATATACAAATGATGGACAGGTCAGCACAAAATTCTCGGACGTTTTGGCATTCAGTGGACCAGCTCCAGAGAGAATTAACGGAAGATTGGCCATGATAGGATTTGTAGCTGCAATGGCAGTAGAGCTAACCAAGGGCCAAGACTTGTTCAGCCAAGTATCCAACGGTGGATTAACATGGTTTGTAGGAACAAGTATTGTGCTCTCTCTAGCATCTTTGATCCCATTGTTTAAAGGAGTAAGTGCCGAATCGAAGTCGGATGGGTTCATGACATCTGATGCGGAGTTGTGGAATGGTAGATTTGCTATGTTAGGTCTGGTTGCTTTGGCTTTCACTGAATATGTCAAGGGTGGAACCCTAATCTAATTTCTATTCTGTATAGCAGTATAATTCATATGATAGCCCACTCCTTGTATTTCTGTAATCTCCAAGTCAAAGATGCTTTAATTGCTTAAAATTATATGTAACAGATATTTTGTGCGAACGATGTTGACAATACCAACCAACAAAATAATAATTAAGATTCGAATTTCTGATCGAAACTTGTACCCAAAATCCGTAACTAGGAAATTTTATTTTTGTATAACCCAGAAAAATACGCCTTGAAATGCAGAGAACAGTAAATAAAACATGTCGACAAGTGAAAATGGGAAAGTTCTAAATTAAATTAAATTTTCCATCAATCATCTCCACTATTACGCCATCTGCAAGCAGCCTAGCCTAACGTAAATCGCTAATGTATAACACTTGGCAACTAAAAACACCTCTTCTTTCCTATTCTAAAAATAAAATAAACAAACTATGTACTGCCAAATCAACTCAAATATAGAAACTTGTTAACTGAAAAGATGATATTACCAATAATAATGATATCATACAAAGAAATCCCGAATTAATTCACTGTAAACATATCACCATAGAATATGATATGCAAAGATAAGCAAAGATAAACAGCGCTTGCCCATGCAAAAGAAATATAAAATTTTTATTCCCCGCACAACTATATAAAGAAAACTGGAATTGCCTTCCTCTCTTATTCGTTTCATTGTGTTAGCCTCATTTCCATATATGGGCAACAGTCTACTATTTTCCACGCATATCAACAGGAAAAAATGAGACGAATACACCCTTTGCCACCACATGTATTTACAAAACGGTTAACTATGAACATCTACAATCAAATTCATTGTGCTGAACCCGCTATTAGTCAAGCTGCACATGCGTTATCTACCTCTCCATTTTGATGTTTATCAATTCCTCCTCCATGATCATTTGGTTTCTGCAGCAAAATAACAGTTAACTGTACAGAAATAACAAGTCACACGTGACAACTCAAGGCAATGAAGATCAAATTTAATGAGGTTGGCTTGCTTTGTAAGCCAGAAAGTATTTTAGGTGTGGGTTATTGGTTCGAGTGGACCAGTCTCCTGGAGCCAGAAAAAAAACACAATTAAAAAAAAATCAAAATGAAAACCAGATATATAAGCAAACAGATGTCTTGGCAGTTGGCATCAAAAACGATCCCAGTTACCAGTGACTTATTCTGAGGCAGACAGCTCTAGTCAACTTCTAGCATCCCAATTCTTAGCAGTTAAATAAAGAAAATTTTGTTCTACCACTATGCAGCTTAAACATTCTTGCATTCACCAATTAGTTAAAATGCTTTTAAAAAAAAGTGAAAAAAAGAAATACTTAAGAATTAGTTCACTGCTAAATATTTGAGCAGAATCCAACTACGATACAAGTAGCTAAAATAGCAACATGGCCTAAATATATCACAACCATTTTATTGCAGCTTCTTAAGCAAACCCAATAGTAGTAAAGTATGCAGAGAATGGCAATGCAACCAAAAGTGAATCATGAATAGAAAATACTAACTTAAACCAACTATAAAGATCTACATACTTACTTCTACCGACTGATCAAGAGGGACTGGCAGGTCAAGAGGAAATAAATTTATGGCACTGGGATTAAAGCTGAATCCACTGAAGAACAAGTATGCAACACAACATGAACATTAGCAATGTAAAAGTAACAATATGTATCATATAAAATAATTATGATAAGTTTTACAGACAAGAAGCAAATGAGGAAACGTATGGACCACAGTCAACAAAAAGTAATTGTATGACTGGACCAACTTAATCTTGTTTCCCCTTTCTACCCTCATTTTTTTCCACCTTTGTATTGATAATAGTGAAGGTGGAAAGAAAATGGCAAGATGAAGAGAGCAGGAAATATACCATTGGGTCAATGCCAGCCGCCAAATGTATGGAGTGAAGAACTCCTCTGTATGACTCTCTTGTTCATATGAGAAATGCAATTGAGTAAACATCTGTCAAAATAAAATAACATGATAAAAATAGAAAAGTAATTTGTAAGGCTACAAATTTCAAACTCCAAATTTAGGTATGGCTGATAATTTAAAAAATGATTAGTTTTTACCTTCATCCCTTCACCTCGCCATGATCGACAATTAATAATTATGAGTTGAAGGACTTTTTCCACTGACCATTCCCCATCTTGTGTTTGGGCATCCATGCGACTATTGAAAAAATCTAAAACCTACAAATATCACACGGGTTAAATGTAACTCAACATAATCAGAAACAACTAACTTTATTTATGCATTGAAAAATATATCAAAAAAGGAGAAGCAGCTACTCTTTTTTTCCTCCAAAAGAAAAACATGGACATACCATGTAAATATTTTCAATCAACTCATTGAAGCGTGGGTGATTCTTAAACGGTTGAAAAACCTCCTGCCTGTGCATTATAGCATAAACAACCTGCCATAAAACGTACAATAGAAATGTGAAAAACATAAAAAAATTTAATGTTATTGCACTTGGTCAGAAAACAAATATATAATACTGAATCTACACATGAAATAATACCTCAGGATTGTGTGGCAGAGCATAAGTCAAAATTGCATTTAATATTTCAAGGACAATTCTCAGGAAGTCAGTGTAAATATGCAACTCAGCAGACTGCAACAAAAATAATCCAGTTATGCTAGGAAAGAACATGAGTACATATTCAAGTACTAAAATATATCTACTGTGAATGCCAAATCATATAGAAAGACCAAAATGGCCACCAGATCTTCAGCAAGGCTGCCTTGCTCAACTGAGCCACTCTTGCCAATCTTATCATCTATCCGCTCTGCAAGTTTATTGTACCTAATAATGCAAGCAAGATTGCATTTAAAGAAACAATAAAAAGATGATCCAAGCACACCAGAAAATGAAAAGCAGCAACAGTTTTAAATCAAGATACCATAGCAAAAACACACAAAAGAAAGGAACCAAACAGAAGCTACATACTTGCGAGAAAGCATGTAGAAAAGGCTAACTAGCCTTTGTGATGCATATGCACTCAAACGGTGGACATGAGGAGCCATATTTGCCAAAGTTGCCAGACAAGTTGTATGGAGATAAAGATCCTGTAACAAGTTTAAAATTTTAAAGGGCTGTCAAGTAAGAAATCTTCAGAATTTACCTATCAAGAATTCAACATATATAGTCATACTTTCTTTTGAAAAGAGAATGCAATCAACACCCACCAACATACAAAAGTACTGGTGATGATGACAGCAGAACAAAATACTAGCAGTCCACACTTGGCAACTCAAAAAAATCCCTATTGAACTAGAAAATGGACCCCGTGATCATAAGAACTCATTGAAAATAAAAGTTGGCATTAATTTATGACCAAATACACCGGTTTATAAAGTTTATTTAACTTTAGGAGATCATAAATATTTTGTGATTGGTTACAGGTTAATATCATTTTTCAATATCATAAAATGTATGCCAGAAGAATGAGATAATATTCTCTTTGTACACTGATAGAGGAGATATACTGCCAGTGAATTCTATTTACTGTATAATGAATTTTCAGCTTAGCAATGAATATTGACAATCTCCAATAACTTCTTAATTATCTTCATCACAGTATTAAAATTATGACAAAATTCATAATTATTAATTCAAGATATAAAGGAGACACATGAATTTTTTATTGTTTAGGAGAGATGCAAAAGTTATCTGCCATTGCACTTGAATATGACAACTTCAAGAAGCGTCACCATCAAATTTTGGAAAGTAAGATGAATATTTCCAAGTCATACCCTCAGTTTAGATAGGTTATATTTCACAGTCCTTATAAGAATTATGACCATTAGGGATCCAAGAGATGTCTGATTGAGAAGGTGCTCCTGGTACCATGAAACACTAGGCAATATCTGTAGGAGTTACCAACAAAGGGGTCATAACATAATATAATAATTAATGTAAGGTAAAAATTGCTCGGTAGATTTGAACCTTACCATCTTGTGAATGCTTGCATTGAAAGAAGAATCTTGACTCAGTAAAAGAAGATTAATCAACAAAATGTAAATGTGATTTGATGTGCTCTTAGAAGCATTATATAGTGTCTCCAGAATGGGCATCAGCTGTTTTCACTCAAAGGAAACAGATCATTATGAGGCTACATTTTGGCAATCCCATAGCAAAAGTACATAGGAAGAACCAACTCATAATCAAGAACCTAATAAATTCAGAGATCCCCAGTTATATATTAGCATTAAAATGACGCATCAAATTCTATAATCTTCCCAAAAGGTTAAGCATATCTCTATTCAGCTAAAATATTACTTTTACACTTCCCCCTCCCCAAAACCAAGACAAAAATTTGTTTAAGGTTTAGGGTTTCTTACACTTCCCCCTCTTTTTTTTTTCCTGAACAATAAATATGCCTGCTTCACATTATGACAGCAAACTCCACATTATACAAAACCCTGATCAGCGTAGAGCTCCAGCATAAGATAAAGACCAGCCTTTTGCGAAAGAAGGATAATCTCCCATGGTAATCAAACTTGAAATTTTTGGAGAAGAAAGAGAAAAATCAGGTGACTATTAATCAGATCATTCGTACCAGTGTATCCAAATCTGTTCGTACTAAAACATACTCCAAAAAGTCAGAGTTCCCAAGCAGCAATGTGTAAAGCAATAGAGCAGCAGTTTCATCACCCAAACACCTGCAAAAGAAAAAGTTTTATGCAACACTCTGAGAGAGAGACATTTATATTGTTCATTTGCATATTTACATCACAGTTGGCTGCGTAAAATGCTATAGAAGTTTTCTTGAAATGATGCTTAAAAAGTGAAATTTTGGTACAAAATGAAGTTCAAATTTTTGTTACAAGAAAACCAATGAAAATGAAAACAAGCAGGCTTAATTGGTAGGAAACCAAAAACACGGAACTGTATAGCAGTAGAAGCAGCTAAGCATTAATATTTACTTCTCTCTCTTAGCAGGGGAAGAAGAAGAAGATGAAGAAGATTCTTACATGCCAAGAGTATCAAAAAGAGATGCAAAAGGTAATCTCACATGTGGCCCACTGTGTGCATTCCCCTCGATTTCTACGCGATCAACTGTGAAGAGGGTACTTTAGGAAGAATAAAAATAAAGTGCAAACATGGCTACAAAATATAGAGAGAAATTGAAAAAGATCTTACGTTCAATATCCCTTGCATTTTCCAATGCTTTGCAGTAAGGATTGTCAGAGAAATACGTATTTACTTTGGTAAGAGAATCTGAAGCGATGCTGTCATCACTTCTTTCTGTTACAGGCTCATCACCCACAATACACTTATGATAATAATTGAGGATAAGCAAGACATGAAGACTGCAGTCCGCCAATAGATTTCTTATGCCTTCATCACTTGAACTGACTAGATAGTTGAATGGAAGTAAGACAAAAGTAGCTGCAAGTCAAACATACAACGTCAAGAGAAGAATCTATTTTTGAAAGTAGCTCATGACTAAAGAATATGCAAACTCACAACAGATTGTGAATATCACAGGAAAAAATGTGCTCAACTATCATCTCAAGAAACAATTAATATCATATTTTCAAGTAAGATAAATACATAAACAATTTTCAGTGCCAAACAGTCATAGTTAGCTACATTGAAAGTAAATTCGAAAGGTAACGCAAATATTAATAGAAATTCAGAAAAGAAATTAGATATTTAAAAATTCCAAGCAGCAGTACTATTTCAAGCCCCATTTGTTTCATTTTGTAAACTGACTATTTCAAGCTTTTAGGCTTCAATGTTTCAGTATTTGAAAAATAAACCAGTCAGTCAAATAGATTCAGCATACCAGCTGCAGAACCAACTCTTTGCAAAACCCCAGGCTGACTCCCTCCAGAAAATACAGGATAAGATGAGCTATTTAATGGGACCCGAGGTCGCATTATATAATTAAGTAGAAGCCTGCGAACAACCAAGCTGACCAAAGCATTTTCCTGCAAAGCATACAAGGTTCTAGCAATAAGAATCCCAGGTCTGAAGACTTCAGAACAACATACAATGCAAAGTTCATGTGCTAACCTGAGAGGTTGCTGCATCAATAAAAGGATTCATGTCCATGGGTCCCGGGGATGGACCATAAAGAAGTTGGGTTGACATTGCTACAAGCAGGAAATTAAGTAACTCCTGATGCAGAAGGTATGTGTTCGTGCTTGTAAAGAAAACAAATACAATTTAGAATGATGAAGGATTTATTCTCCACAGAATGAAGGTGGAAAGAAATTCATGATGTACCTCACATCTACGGAGCCAATAAAGTTAAGCACACTATGCATGACAAGATTCTCAATGTTAACTGCACAAACAAATCCCAAATCTTTAGACCTAGAATGGTTGTGTTCGAAAACATAGCAACATTTGATTTCACAGAACATTCTCAAGAGTAGCAAGAGGATGAAAGACTAGTGGATATACAGATCACCATTCATAGCATCCCCCAGTTTAGCAAGAGTAGCTCTGGATTATATTTTTAAATTTCCTAACTAGAGACCATATAAAGATGCACACATGACTGATGGCAAGTAAATTCTACATTATTTATGAAATACCTGTAATGAAATCTTTTGGTACTGGTTCGCTTTCATCCACGTACATGTACAAGTGCTCAATGTTGTTGCCTTGGGTATTTTCAATTAAGTACTTCAAGAAAACATATGAAATGTACACTGCATTAACAGCCTTCGCATAAACTGGGGATAGTGTACTAGAAGCCGACATGCACTCTTGCAAGCATTTTGCCAGGTGAATCAAAAGCTTCGCAAGATGCCTAGTGTAACAATTGTTTTGCACTGCAAGTGAATAATTCAACGTGACAAATGAACTGTTAGAAGTCAGGTTTGGACAATTCTAAAACAAAAAGAAAATGGCAAATTATCAGATGTAGCAACAATCAGGTTATAAGAACAAAATTCAAAATCCATCATATTTAAATTATGATTGCGTAGAAAATTCAACAGAGCAAAGACAGACAAGATCATGACATCTGAACCACTATAAATATAATAAAGGGAAAAAAACCATGTATAAATAATGCATGTTTTTATTTTAAAGTTGCAGAACCTATTCAGCAGATATATATGGCATTACAGTTCATAACATCTGAACCACTATAAAAATAATAAAGGGAAAAAACCATGTATAAATAATGCATGTTTTTATTTTAATGTTGCAGAACCTATTCAGCAGACATATACGGCATTACATTTCATCCTAAAGTGTGTCAGCTTATAGTTTAAAATTATTGAAGACAGATCTTACAGATTAAACTATGATTGATTAAATAAGCGAATGCAATTAAGCTAAAATACAGACTTAGCTACCACTCTACAATGAATGACAGACCTAGTTGGAGAGCTACCGCAATCACCAATAGATGACTTAGCCTCTACTGAATATTGAAAAGCATAGAAAGTATAAGCACCATGGAAGAAGCAGTTTGAAATCGAGAAGAAGAGTTCAAAGGAAATTCAAGGTAGCAATGAAACGGCTAAAGACATCGTGAACTCCTACACCACAGGGCTATGGAATATGTTGAAAGACAACAACATGGCTCTCCCAACAAGTTATTTAGCGTTCCTATAAATTTCAGCTCAACTTTGAATCTGCCAGAGCTTTAGTTTCTCCAACAACGACCTAATTAATTGGGCGGAAAATATGCCTAGAAAAATTCAAAACCACCAAAACAATTCTAACGATGCAAATACAACTAATCAGGCAAATGTCCAATATCTAATAGCTCAGTGCACAGTTGCACAACAATAACTTCATATAGTTCATAAGTGATAGAACAACTGACCGAAGAGCTGGCAGGCTTCCTGAACACGGTCGGCGGGCCACCGGAGATTGAGAGGGAGTTCCAGAAATTTCTGCCAGAAATCGGAGCCGAGAGGGAACGATTTTTCACCAACAAACGAGCCAATTAAGTACTCCGCCGCGTCCAGAGGAAGTGAGTTGCTCGGCCGCGGCGTTGAAGGCATAGCTCCCATTGGAATTAGAAGCGCTTGACTCGGTGATTCAGTGAGCAAGTCAACTGTGCTGCGAGGCGGAGTCAGGCGATCTCGATCGGCATTGTGGAGAAAGATAGAAATAGGTGAGGCGCCGGACCTGTTCGGTTGTGGAGAGACAATGGAAATGAAAATAGAAATAGAAATGGCTTCTGGCGGTTGAGCAGAGAGTTGGGGCCCGGGGGAGAGAGAGGAGGGTGGGGGGTTCAAGACTCAAAAGGGAGCTTGGAAACGAAGGTTTTAAAAAGAGAGATAAATGAGAGAGAGGACAGAGGAGCTTATAGCAATTAAAGCGTCATCATATTTATCAATTGTCTAAAATGTCCTTGTGATTTTATCTAATCTACCAGAAATAATGTAGATAGGTAGGTAAAGCAGTTTTTACAATGTAATTATCTAATCTAATGTCTCTATTTATATGCTCTAATTGTTATAATTAAAGGATTACATTACATATACATGCACAATTTGACTTGTTTATTTATTTATTAAAAAAACATTTTCTTTTTTATTCCTTTGCAAAAGAATTAAAAAATAAAAACAACATAATTCTTAAAATAAAACATTCCTTTATCACATTATTATTATTCCTCTCCAACAGTAATTTGAATATATAAAAAATTTGTCATATTTTATTTAAAAGGAAATTAATTTAGATATTTGAAGTCGCAGTTTGACATCCAATAATTATTTTAAAGAAATCCTAATTTAATTTTTTTCTCTTTTTGGAGTTTCTAATAGCAATAAGCATATATACTAGCAAATGTTTAGTGTGAGATGAAATGATTCCATGTTGAGAAAAGGAAAAAACTTTATTAGTTTATTATGAAAGCAGAGGAATTTTTGTCATTGTTAATTTTAGGGATGAATAATAATATTGCATCAAATATGTGAGGCGGGGCATTTTAGTCTCTTAGTATATAAATTGGAAATCTGCCAAATATTCATTGTTTTTTACTTTCTTTTACTATTAAACAACTTATATGATACCGGTGCACGGTTAATTGAGATTAACGTCTCGAGTTGAATTTTTATATATGTAAAAATCTTTACTCAAATAACTCTATTCTATAATGGATTAACCGAATTAGTTAGAGTTTATGAATTTTTAGAAATCGGTTGATAATTTACAAAAAAAAATACTTATATGATACACTTTGCTCACATTTTCAATATCAGTCGAGTCATTTCCGAGTTATTTTGATTAATTATTTATAATTTTGAAAGATTTTATTTTCTTAAAAAAGAAAAAGGAATAAAAATGAAATTTTCAGGTAAAAAACAATTCAAAAATTATTATTTTTAATATTTAATCCGAAAATTTTAATTTAAATTCTCTTCGAATTCACATTAATTTTGGATAAAAAATTTAACTTGTGCAGTAGCAAATTCAGTTTCAGTAGTTTTATTAAGGGCTCAACATCCAAATGTTAATAGCATAATTCTGTTTGTTTTCATCATTCTTAATGATAAAAACACTGTAAGTTGTGGAAAACTTGATCCCGCCATCTAATTAATTGCACCATGAAATTCCTCAATATTGACTTAAGATTTACGAGCTTTATTATTGCCTTAACATCCCTTAGTTATTGTTTTTTTTTTCCTAATTTTGGGTTGAATTTTTGATGAAATAATCTACTTCAAATTTATTTTTCTTATGGCATTAATTCTTAATTTCCTAAAGAAAAACAAAATATTAGGTAGTTTACTGTATATGATGGCTCTCTCATAATACTGATTAAATTTTAAGCAATGTAATAATCTCCTTTTGCATTATGTGTATGTATAATTTTTTTTTTTACTAATAAATATGGACTTAAAAATTATATATGTATTTATTAACAATAAATTTGAATATTAAGTGGTGAAATAAATAAAATGGGTGAGAAATAAAATATATGGATGTTTTGAAGAAGGGATTAGAATGGAATAGAGAGGAGTTTGATGGATTAAGATGGAAACTGGGCAGTGTCGGTGGGCGAAGATAAACCTCAAACTCAAAGTCTGTCCTATAGGTATGGCTTTTTGGCTCCTTGTGTGCTAACTATTTGGATTGTTCCCCAATTTTGAATTTTTCAACTCTAACGTTAACGTCTATTTTTCAAAGTTTAACGGTTCTCTATTTTTTTTACTGTGAATTAGAAAAAAGAAATTATACATATTTGTTTTTTTGAAAGAAATGTTAAGAATAATTTCTATTTTTTATACTTTTTAATTTTTTTGATTAATTAACGAGGAGAAATAAATTTTGAAATTTATTTTTTTCTTATTAATCAATTAAAAAATAAATATTAGAAAGTATAAAAAAATAGAAAATATATTTAACATTTCTCTAAAAGAAAGAAAAAGCAAATTTGGGTTTGCCCAAATTGAATTCATATATCTATTAGTTAATTGGGCCAATAAGATTCTGTTATGTTAAAAAAAAAATTAAGTCTGACTTTATAAATAAAGAGTGCATTATAAAATTATATTTTATAAAGATACATAATTAAAAATAAATAAAAAATGAATTTTTGGATAAAATCTTAGAAACTTATTACTATCTTATAATATGTGGCAAATGCAGTAACATTTTCACTGAAAGCTGCATAAATTATTAATTATGAGAACCTCATTCTACGATCATTGATTAATTATATCCTTTTTCTAATTGTTGCTTTGCCTAACCCATTTTAACAACAATCCAAGACGTTTGAACTGTATTTCTCGCTTTATTTGTATACAAGGCGAGAAATACTCTCCTTTTTTTGCTTCTTTTGTATATGTTGATGCTTCTTTTTTGCTTTTGATTCAAAGGATATGAGTTTTTTGGAGCGTAAGGAATTTTGATTTTTTCTTACATTTCGGTCAAATGCCGCATAGGATAAGAGGTTAACTACTTATTTACACTTCAGCCCCAATTTTAACATTTTTTAATATTGTTATAGTCAAAAACTTAAATTTCCACTATTTTAGTTCGATTTGGTAAAATGATCATTGCAATGTTTTTTCGACCATATTCTTGATTTTTTTTCTAATAGGGAAAGCATTGAAAACAGAAAAAGTACAAAACTACAGAGAAATTTGTTTAAGAATGCAATTGTCAGTTAGCAATCAACTCTGGGCCGTACAGTATCCAAACAGAAAGACTCAACATTTCCATTTTTACGAAATTCGAGCCTTCAGTATAATCCAAGTTTGTAAAGATTGCTTAGTTGTTTATGTTTTACATAGGCTAGCGGCTAGCAGACTGCATAAAGATCGAGCAATAATAGATGGGCTCTTTCCTTGAGTTCAAAACCGGCCTAGGATACGATCCAACCCAAATTAACACCTTTACCCCAGCCAGCCCAAAGCCAGCTATCAAGAGAATGCTCTTTTATCTATAGGTTCCAGTTCTACCATAAGCGCTTGCTTCAATACACTACCTTTAAAAATGAATAGTCAGATTTCTACGTTGCTTCAGTGGAAGAGAAGTTCCATATTCAGCTATAAATGCACCCCCAACCAACAACCATGCGCAACTGAAGTATCACACAGATGCAAAATGAGAACTTCACTAACTGTTAATTAATTCCTATTATGTGTGTGTTTGTAGACCGGTTACACGAAACATAGCAATTATATATTTAAAAAAAAAAAAAAGCTATTTAGAACATATAAGACAGGATATGATAGGGAATTTATTCCTGGAACAGATTTGGATAAGATTATCCTATTACATATTATTGTAGTATTTAAACTTGAAATTATTCCAGAATGGTAAGTACCAAAGGATAAAATTTCAAGCAAGTAACAGTAGATTTTATAGGCAGAAAGATAACTTTAAGTTTAGTACTTTAGTTCCCATACTTTGTTGGGTCTTAAGTCTTCAACTCATAGATATGCCAACTAATTAAACTGACAGATCATGTACAGCATGTGCAACTCTATCTTTTCAGCAGACAAATGCTAACTTTTAAAGTGATCCAACTCAATTCTGGTGGTGCTACCCCTCAAAATCCCCAAGTTAGGGAAGCTCATGATCTTGCCTTTTCAGTTTCTACCACTTTCTGCCCATATATAAAAAGAGCGAATAAGAAAGGGAAAAAAAAAGTAATGTTAGCCATGCATTCCCTTCTTTAAGACCTGCACATTTATAATAATATTGACTGTAGCCTTTGGTCCCATTGTTATCCTGCAGAATGATAGCTGCCTTATTATTACACCTAATTATTATTAGGTCCTAATTGCTGTTGAGAACAAACTTTTATCATTTTCTTAAGGAGTCCAATTAAGGTTTGAATTTAAAGTTTTATAATACGTATCGCTACACTAATACCAACAAGATAAATCTCTCGGGAAAGGATGACCGTATATTCAAATTTGATATAGAATGAATTTGCACTAAAGTTCTTCTCATTGATTATGACTATATTTCTGATTTATAAAGTTTCAATCAAGATTAAAATTTTGCTTCTCCCAAATTAACAGAATTTCAATGACATTAAGATGAATTCTTTAGTCTTGACAAAGTTGGATTACATTCTTGATCTCTAGGTTAAAATTACACTATACGGTTTCTCACTACTTTTTCACTCAGTATTGCATCCGTCAATGCTTATAAACCCTAGCAATAGAAAGAACATTAAATTGATATATGTATATATGTTGATTGGTTACGTTAATCTGTCAATGGCTTTATCTTTACCTTGAGAAAGAGAGAAAGAGAAGAGAATGAAGAAAAGGAAAGGAACAGTTAATGTTACATGATGAGCAGTTCTTGGAATTCATTGGATCGGTGGAATGTTAAAACTTTATAATAGAAAGTAAAGACTAATATTTTAATCAATTCTGAACTATTCAGAATTTTGTACAAGAATACCGTAAAGATTTCAAGCTTTAATCACTTTGGTAACAACACCACATCACCACTTGACATAAAAAGTAAATTCAAAATTATTATTCGCTCTAGAACCATGTAGATCAAACAAAAAGTAATAAAAAATTTATTTCAAAATTAAGACAACATAGTCAGACAGAAAACCGCAGCTTTGGATTCAACACATCATATGTATGATCCTAAATATTGGATTTAAGTATGGGGACCTATCCTTCAAGCCTAACAGAAACAATCACACATCCAGATAAAAGAGAGATTTTTTGAGTATCAAGATCAGGAAATGATACTAGCTAGAGATTTGCATATGAATAAATGTGAGATTGGATCCATGCATAGGACTTGCATTACTTTCCAATCTATTCATATAAATTCACACAATTTTGAAAAGAAAGGCATGGAGCATGGTTTTTCTGAGCATTAATTTGCCACATTCAAAGCATATATATAGTTTATTCATATGAAGATCATAGGGTAATAAAAACAATGAGAATAATAGTAATTATAATCACGATCCAATCACACATTTGCAATTAGAACCTGCTTATTTATAGATAAGTAAGTTCAGAATTCCAGAACAAGAATGACACAGATGGTGTACCAATTAACAAAAGAAGATAATACCCCAACATGCTTTCCCAAGTTATTGCCTGTGATATTCATATCTATTATAGGCAAGAAAATGGCTAAGAACATATCTATATACACATGAAGTTATAGGGATTGAACTGGTATTGATTAATTGGAAAAATACCAGAAAAGAAGCTGATCAATTATCAAGTTTACGAGGTCAGTGTTAAATCTATTGACAGTTTCCTGTCAATATCAAAACAATCCATCTAATACACCTGGCCCTTTAAAGCCAGAATATCAAATATGAAATAAGCAAATAAGCAAATAGAAATTCAGACAGTTAGATATAGTTAGACTCAAACTGAAGCAGGTGCAGGAAAAAGAAGCACGCAGTAGAACTTCAGTTTTCTACTTTGGACTTATAGAACCCAAGTAACCAAGTTGTTCTTCTAACACATCAACATCTTCCAAATCTTCAGCTTCAACACCCAACATACCCATTTCTTCCCCAATATCCTCATTCAATAAATCATCCCAAAATCCCTCATCAAGGCCTATACCTTTAGCTACATGTTCGTTTCCTTTCTCTATACATTCTAATTCCCCCAAATTTTGATGGCTTTCTATCGCTCCTTGCATGGTCATAGCTAATGTGTCAAGCTCTGGAACTTCAAATTCAGACAGGTCACTAAGTTCTTCAGGTTCAACCTTAACAAAAGTTTCCACTCCATCATGCTCAAATTCTCCAACTTGTACATTATTAGGACCTTGATCGATAGGTCGTCTTCGCTTTTTACTAATTGCATCTTCAAGGTCCTTCCTTTTATCTTTTTTTTGGACTAGTTGCTGCACAAAATTGGGATTCTGCATTGCTCTAGCCAAGAAATTCATCATCTGTTGCTGTTTTGTCTCGGTCCTCTTAAGTCTGTGTTCCATTAGTTGAAGACAAGCTTTAGTATTCTGTTGTTGCTGCCTAAGTTTCACCAGTTCCATCATTAACACTTGTTTGTCTCTCCTTAATCGATCGACTTCTCCATCTAATCCAAACATTCCAAGTTCAACACAAGGGTCAAGAGATTGCTGATAAACTTGAAGTTGTGGAGTTTTCCTCCTCCTAATATTCTTGAGGAGATGTTTTTGCCCTCTGAGAAACCCTTCATTAGCAAACTCCCATCTATCTGGATCAACCTTTCTAAACCCCTACATAAACCAATTTTCCTTATTTTCCAAAGGATAAAATCCAATATAAAATTATGAAGTTTGGTTTGAATTAAAAACTTGTATGAATTTAGCTCATAGAACAAAAAGAGATGCATCAAATATCATTAGAAGTCATAACAAATTAGAAGTCCTGAACCTGTAGATATACTTGAGCAATCAGAAAATAGTATTATTCGTATATTCCTATTTGATCTACCCAACCTCTCTTTTCAAATCATTAAATAAAATTAGTCAAAGACAGAAATAAAAGGGACCAACTAAATCTTTTTCTTTAAAAAAAGAAAAATTAAAAAAATAAAAAAACTAGATATTTTTCTAAAAAGAATGAAAGCTCCAATTTTTCAATATATATGACTACATTCATTCTAGCTCTTTCATGAAAATGGAAGCATTAGCATCTAAGAACACCCACATGAAATGACACCAATACTGATCAAAACAATATTGATAATAACTTTCCAGATTATTTTCTAATCAAAGATGAAATAAAGGGACCAACTAGATCTTTTTCTTTAAAAAAAGAAAAAAAAAACTAGATATTTTTCTAAAAAGAATTGACTCCAATTTTTCAATATATATGAATACATTCATTCTAGCTCTTTCATGAAAATGGAAGCATTGGCATCTAAGAACACCCAAATGAAATGACACCAATACTGAT
Organism: Triadica sebifera; assembly: GCA_023653625.1. Classification (NCBI taxonomy): domain Eukaryota; kingdom Viridiplantae; phylum Streptophyta; class Magnoliopsida; order Malpighiales; family Euphorbiaceae; genus Triadica; species Triadica sebifera. The sequence continues at coordinate 7,857,593 of CM042902.1, read as the reverse complement.
CAAAACAATATTGATAATAACTTTCCCGATTGTTTTCTAATCGAAGATGAAATAAAGGGACCAACTAGATCTTTTTCTTTAAAAAAAGAAAAATAAATAATAAATAATAAATAAACTGGATATTTTTCTAAAAAGAATGAAAGCTCCAATTTTTCAATATATATGAATACATTCATTCTAGCTCTTTCATGAAAATGGAAGCATTGGCATCTAAGAACACCCAAAATGAAATGACACCAATTCTGATCAAAACAACATTGATAACAACTTTCCCGATTGTTTTCTAATCAAAGATGAAATCATATAAAAAAGAAAACTTACATATGTGTTAAGTTGCCTAACAAAGCTTGAAAAGTTATTGTGCTTGAAGTATCTGGGTAGAAGACTCATGGCAAAGGTCTGTGGATCCCAAACAACGAAGCTATTATTACCTCTACTCCAAGAAACTATTTGGTTTGTGCTCATATCCTCAACGATGTCATAAGTTTTGGTGAGAAAAGGGGGAGGACCAGCATCGTGAAGTCCCTCCATTGGTAGAGGAATAGGTGGAGATGCCATAACTGAGTAAGATGAACTAGCTCCTGCATATTCTTCCTTCACTCGGCCGAAACGATTCATAGTATGAAAACCCAAAAATCAGCCTGAGATTTGATGTGGGTTTGGTCTATTTTTCCTTTAAGGACTATAAGATTTGAAATTGTTCTTGGGTATGTAGATGTATAAGCTAATAGCCGTGAAAGCCTAATAAGAACAAATGCAGCTTGAAAAAGGATCGATAAGGAAAAGAAATAAGGTTGTTTTCGATCTTGAAAGAATCGGAAACATGAATAGAAGATATGAAAAACGAGAGAGAAATAGTAATCTTGATGAACAAACAAAGATTCTAGGAGCTTTGAGAGTTGCTTGGTTTTTATGCTAGAAGGAGACCCAAGAACAAGAAAGAAACTGGAGGAAATGAGAAATAAGAAGGAAAAATGGCTATTATGTGTTCATAAATTAATAGCTGATGAGATTTCATTTTTCATTTTTTTGTTTTTCATAATTTTTCCTTTAAAGAAAAGGGCATTGGTTGAGGCTGAACGGTTGATGATGATGCAAAAGCAGCCAAAATAGCAACGAGAGATATTTTGCTTTTCCCATTGGTTTCTTTCTCCTTTAGGAAAGCCGTTGCCCATTTGCTCTATTGATCTCACTTTACAATCATTTTACATTTTTCAGTATGTATATATTTCAAAGCCGAAATGAAAACATAACTATAACGGGAGGAAATTAACAAACATTGAAGTCTGATTTGTGCTAAATACTACATTTTTATTTATTGTTTAACTAAAAGAAAGATTCGAATAATTAATTGAGAATATTTTCCCTGTGATTTAAAAAAAAATTGATATTCAGCCCAAATTGGTGTAAATACGAATTCATATTGATCGTAAAATGGGATAGAAACTACATATATATACATATGAAATCCACTTAATCCAATGGCCACACAAATTCACATGGAATAGCATTATTTTTAAGAATATTTTGCTAACTAGTTCCTATATTTAAAGGAGTGGCAATGTCCTCAGAAAAAAAAAAGAAAAAAAAAAAGGAGTGGCAATATAATGAAAATGAAAACCAAATCAGATTTGGACCAACAATTTTGACAAAAAGAAATAAAAAGAGAGGAGAGGATAATGAACATGAGACCCACCTTTTATTTTTTTATTTTTTCCTTCTCAGTTTGAGAAAGAGCTCACTAGCTGGTTACTAGTTGTTTGCTGTTCGAAGTTCACCAATATAGAACTGTTAGGTTTGTTTAAAGCATGCACTGCCCTACACCCAAGACGACCCCACCCCCCACCCACCCGGCCACCCTAAGGCAAAGGAACTTATATGAAATTGTACCCAACTGAAATATCTTCATATATAGGCAGTGTGCTATGAATTAAAAAAAAATAAAGGAAATATCTACATAGGTGGGCAAGAGGAAAAATATCTAGGGAGCCAAATATAATTTATATACTTTTTCTTAAAACAAAAGCTGATTATATGGGGGAAAACGTGGCAATATGTCATGAAGGAGGTAAGAGTCCATTCGTATTGGACCTTATCATGCATGCTTCATTGTTTGTTCCATTCACACCTTTTGACAGAGAGATTTTTTAGACTCGGTATCTTTTTATTTTTTCTATTTTTACACATATATGGAAAGAGGAATTCAATTTGAGTATAACTCAGTAAGCTTATAACTGTAGATTCCAAACTTGGTATCTTTCATTATTAGATGAAATTAATAAATGATAATTTAGTGTAATATTGCAAAATAAATAAATAATTTTTTATTTATTTATATCCCTAGACTTAATTTATAAATAGAGATTTTTATCAAAAATTTAAAAAAGAAAATTGTGGTCATGATTCATAATTGTCATCGAGATATATAGGTTAAGATAAAAATGGAAAAATTATTAGGTCTTATGGACCTTGCTTTTTTATGTCGATAAGTTTGGCACATTCCAATTTTGTCGTTCATTTGGTCGTCAATATCAAAACTGCGCTAATCAACAAATTACTATAGTTTAATAATTAATGCTTTGTTTTATTTCCTGCTGTGCTTGTTTTGTGCTTTTACCATCAACTAAAGCTCCAAACAGAGAAACGATATGATTGTTCCTATTAATTTATCTCGTTCTTTAGATCATTTTGGCTACTCTTTATTATTACTTTTTATAATTTAACATTTAAATTTATTCTGTAACAAAAATATTTGAAACTTGCACAATACGACTGAAAAAACATTTTTTAAAAAAAATAAAACAAATAAATAGATATTTTTTATCAAAAATATATTTAAAAATAATTTATAAAAAATTAAAAAAATCGATAAATCAGAAAGTTTTTACTTAATCTACTGCTTGTACATAAATTTAATTTCGAAATGGCTATAAACAAATTAGCTGCATTGAAATTAGTTGTCTTGAATTTAATTTGTAAGATAACAACAATTAACAAAAATGAATTTGTGAAATCAGAGTTCGATGACGAATCGACAAGTGTGGGGTAAGCGGCCCCTGGCATTATACAGAAGAAAATCACACATACAGCGAAGGAAGATATTTATTTAATCAAAAATTAACTGACAGATGGCACATTTTGCAAGAGACCACGTTATTCTCATACACGTGTCCACGCTAAAATTAATGGAGAAAATAATTTAAAGGCAAGTTGCCCTATTTTTAATTAAATTAATGCAAATAATTACCTAAATAGCGTAGGCTAGTAGATGAGTGTAGAACAGCACCGGAAATTCCCGACAGTGCCAAATCTAATGGAAGATCTCTATATAAAGAGAGTAGTGACAGATTGAAGAAAATGAATGGATTAGGAGTTGAAATTTCAATTAAGACCACTCATATTTGAGCATTTATTCAAAATTTTCAAACACAGAACCTCCATTTGTTTCAAATAATAATAATTATTATTATTATTATTCCAAAAACTACTCTTATATTTTCAATATTTAATTTAGGTTCAAAAATTATATTAAAAAAATATTTTTTAAATTAACGTAAAATATTTCAAAAATAAAGTAAAACAACTTTTTATTTTTAGAACATAATAATTTTTCAAAATTTATCAAATATAATCACTTTATTTTTCTAGTGTTACAAATATAGAAAAATATACATCAGAGCCAAACTATTGAAACAAATTACTGGGCTCAAAAAGATCCAATCCCGGTCACCTAATGCAATACACCCACCCGTCTTTCAAGTGAAAACTAGGGGGTCACAAACACCTGTTAGTTGTTAGAAGCCCCTTTTAACAGCATATTTTGGTACTATTTACTTTTCAACAGATTTTGTCTACTTTGTAGTCTGTAGTCATACCTACCAGCACATTTTCACATCCACTAAAAACAATCAAACAAGGATAATTAATACATGTACATATGCATTACATCTTTAGAATTACATAGTGGTTGCTGTTCAATTGCAGCGACTATACGCGGACACGACGACAACTTGACATATGCAAGTCACACAAGCGTACAGTATACAACTTAACAAGTCATCATTATTGGTAAAATAACCAAAGGCAGCTTACAGCCGAACTTCCCAATACAAACCTGGGGTTATTCTTATTAAGCCCTACTTGACTCTTAATTTCATTATAGAAGCAGCATCAGAATTCATGCAGCGGCATCAACAGCATGATCTTCAGCTTCTTTATGCACAAAAGCGTCGAGATACTCTTTCCTGCAATACAGGTCGACGTCGTAAGCACCAATAGGTGTATCGAAAATTCTCCCAGTCACACATGCACAATAAAAGATATCCATACTAGTAAACATGGCAAAGATATATACCTTGCTGGTAGGTGATCATGAGGACGGTTGAATGGGGTCCAAACAGGATCACCCACAAAAAGTCGCATTGCCTGCATGCCTTTGCATTGTCAGAAATGAGCTTGTATTGAGGGGGAAGTAGAACAAAACACGAATATAAATGTAAAAGCACTTCTTAACATATGAAAAGGCATGTACATTTTTTAGTACAAATTTCTTAAGACAGGAAAAAAAGCACATGCTATCATTTGATGAGTATCACATGCATCTATATTCAAACCGGAGAATTACTACACACTGACTTAATGTATTTTAGCATAGTTATGTTTCCTAAAGATAATTATGTGGGAGACACCGAGCAATCTCACATCAAGTAATGAAAATGGGGCCAATCTCCTTCCTATAAATAACAATATATTATTTGGAGTCCATAACGCTTGATTCAAAATTCCTCCAACATTATCCTCGTATATAACAAGATCCATCTCAAATATGGAAATATCTAGCACACTGCAAATATTCTCTGTACTACTGAAAAATCCTTTGGGAACTTAATAAGATGTTTCTCACTAATGGATTTCTGGATAGCCCTCATCATTTAAGTAGAAGAACAAGATTCGACTTCCATGTCCCACACAAAGTCTTCATTCAGCATACATCACACAGAAAAAAGAACTTCAACATCTAACTCTTTGGCCACTTCACCCCAAATGCCTTTCAAATGTACCAACCCATTAAGCAACAGTCTAAATTAATCAGGATAATTTATTAATGACACTGTGTCACCTAGAAAGCAAAACTTCCAACAATCAGGGATGACAGCTAGAGTAACTTGGTGATAATGCTGGTAGCAGAAACAGAAACAATGACCATGCATATGTGGAATGTCTTCTTTCAGATGTACAGCACCATACATGATGCATGGCATTGGACCTAAAGAAACAACACTCTTAAACCATACAACCATGAGAATAGTTCTACAATTAGTAAGTGTAATGGCAACAGCGGTAATAGTAGCAGTACTGCCGTGCACCGTGGCATTAGTAATCATCATTATGCTTGATAAAAGGCTCTAGAACAGCAATCATGAACAGCATTTTCATGACAATCTTCCAATTACAGGAGAGATGGAATGGAGAAAAGAAAGGCAAATTCCAATCACTTTTCCACTTTCACTCCAACAAACAACTAAATTTTTTGCATGTTCTTTTACCTTGATGTAGTTGTCTGTATCTAGAGTGAAGCGGTGATAAATTCCAGCAGGTAAGACAATCATTCCTCCTTTCTTCACCCAGACACGAATCCAGCGGTCATTACCATCCCTGACATCAAAATAACCTTCACAACCCAGAGATTACTAGAAACTTGAATAGATAAGTGTAACAAAACAGAGAGAGGGCTAGGGAGAAATCTTACCACTTCCAGCCACACAGTAGCGAATCTCCTCATCAGTGTGAAGATGTTCTTCAAAGAAGTTTTTAATCTTCTCTTCATAATTTGGAAGCTTCTCTGGGCAAACTTCACAGAAGTCCTGAAAAAAGTCATAATCAGTAAATACCATGTACTTGTCAAGCTCAAAAGATGTGACTTTTAGACACTGAAAACAAATCAAAGAGCATTATCTTTACAATCAAACATTATTCTGAAAGTCCTGAAAAATCTCAAATTAAACTTGCATGGCCTATCTATGATATATTCTTTCGGCTTGAATCACATACATATTCTCACCTGAGAAAAGCATCAAAGTTATTCCGAAAGGCCTGAAAAATCTAGAATTAAACTTATATGGCCTATCTCTAAATATTTTTCCATTTAATTCACATAAATATCATAATTTAAGGGAAAGAAGCATTTGAAAAAAAAACTTGACAGTGATATTCTACCCAAATTGGCATTCCCACATCAGAGCAGCAAAACAACAATTTCTTGGGCATTTCTAAGATAATCAATACTCACCATGGATGAATAGAATAACAAGATCGCAAAAATTATGATAAATATGAAGAGGAAGAGAAAAAAATAATGGAACAAACCATGTAGGAATATCCACGTTCTTCGCGGATCTTCTTCAACTCTTCATCTGTTTCGTAGTTGTCAGCATCTAGTCTCCAGCTAAGTACCCCAAGCTCTGCAAGGCAACAATAAAGGTGAGTTGAACATCCTTAAGACCTTGGTGATCTCATAAAATTAATCCACATTCTCCAATTAGCACCAGCAAGTTGGTCCAGGGATACAAATTCCTTAGGATCCTTGTGATGGGGCAGTCTCTGATCTTCATCACTGTCATTCATGTACCATGCTTGAATAACTTCTTCCCTAGGATCCTGCAGACATTGAGAACCAAGAAAAAACATTGTCACAACCTAACTACATATTTTCTCAGTATATTTTTCCAGCAAACTAAACCGAGGAAAACCAAAGTCATATTTAATGTTAATATTGAAAAGGCCCTCCATTATATAGGGTGGAAAATAAGGGAAATCATTAAAAATAAGCCGCTTTTATGAACAGACAACCAGATAAGATAAAAAGCCTCCAGTCTTTGTCTCCTCCGTTCCTTTTACATTTTCTAGAACCAACCCCATCTTTGACTTAGGCAACAGACTGAGTACATACCCTCTGACTTTCATTTCCTTTCTCCGACAGGTACTATCACCAATGACCGATAGGCACAGTTACCCCCAAAGTCCCTTAATAATTTATGAGATAATATCACAAAGCTTTAGATAATCTATAGTTTAGACATCACTCCAACCCCATAAATATAAATAAAAAAAGAGATGAAGAAAACAAGAAATATTATGAAACTAAAGGTTAATGATCAAAACTGGCAAGTTCAATTAAGTTTAAGACCACTGCAATACAATCTAAAAATCGAGTATGCAAATCAGCAAAAAGTATTTCCCTGAAAATCCATGCTTGACCATAAATCTGAATATCAAGATTCAATTTGCTTGAGCAAACCTCCACAGAATTTTGCCTTGAACCCATTCTCACTAAAAGTAATCTTATGCAATTTAGGAATGCAGCACTTGTTTTTACATTAATGCATCCAAAATGTTTCTCTTACCACAACAAAATCTTGAAAAAGAAACAATAGCAATTTTTTGTAGATAAGTAACATCAGATAAAGAGGCAAGTATTCCAGCTAGTGGCAGTGTTCCTCAAAAGCAGAGAGGTGAAACTCAAGATGACTTTCGAAGCAGCAGCGCGAATTCTTCCAAAGTTTAAAGGAGCACATGTTCAGTCCATTTGCTAAACTCACTAGCTAGTTTAGTTTTTTTTTCAGTTGTTACGATAGTCTGTTTTTCATACTTGTACTGTGCCTTTAGCATAGCTCATTGTATGCAATTAATTAGTTAGTTACAGCCGCTATTTTTTAGTAAAGTTAGTTACTAGCTATTGTATAAAAGCTCTATAAGCTTTCTTCCTTTTGCAATGAGGATTAACAAGAGTTTCCTTCACAAATTCTTCTTTTCCGTCAATCTTCATATCAGATGCAAATAAAAGCTGCTTTGGTATCGTTATTTTTTTACCCTGCTGCAGCTCATGCTTTTGCCAAAACCATGGTTTCCTAGCCCCTAGTCCCTACAAAGTTCAAAAGAGTTTTCCTGTTTAGATGAACAACATAGATCACCTCCGAGGTTGCCACGTCGATTGCAACATCCTTGCTTAATAAGTTCACTTGCATCACAATCAGCCATTCCTTTGAAGCTAAAAAAATAAATTGTAAAAATCTACCTAATTCCAATTTGAGCTCCAATACAGTAGAAAATCATGCGGCCAACCATAAGCTGATCTAAGCCATTGAAATCTCGATATGCAAGCAAATGATTCCGACTTTATTGATATTGCCACCGACAAGAAAGTCAAAAATCATTGAAATAAAAAACGGAATTCCAATTAAACAAAAGCGGATGATGAACTATTAATCAATTAATTAATACCTTCAATAACAAGGAACTCATCTCAAGAAGAATGGGAACTAGGAATGCTAATCTGAGGGGTTTCGATAGTGAAAACATACAATCGTCAAGCACGCATATCCCATGGTAAAAAAATTTCTCGCGAAAAAGAAAAATCTAAGGAAACAAACAGGCAGCTAATTAGATATAAAAGAAACTTCAAGAATTACCTTGTTTGGGGCAACCATGTTTATCTGCTCTTTCGAATCGCACTCAGCTTCTCAAGTTGTTTGCTCCTGGGTGCGTTCGCTCAACGCTATAACGAAGGTGAGAGGCAAAGGGATGGGGGGGGCATTTTTGAAGAGGAAATCTCATGCGGAGTCGAAAGACTAAAATGCCCCTGAGAATGTTTAGATAATAAAAATTGCCCAAAATGGATTCCGTCTACATTAATTGAATCTGCGCTTGATAATCACACTGCGTTTTCGTCTGTTTAACCAAGGAAGTCGACGGCTGGTTTGGACAGGCAGATTGCCATAATACAACGTTTCTTACGAGATTTTTCAATATGAATTTCATTGAAGAATAACATAAAAAAATTAAATATATAAAACTTTAATTAATATATATAATTTTTTTAACTTGAAGTAATTATAATTATATGAAATATATATAGTTCTTTATTTATTAATTAATATTATGAAATTATGTACTGATAAATTTGTGGTCATTTTTTTGACAAAAATAAGTTAATTATTTTATTAATAACTATATTGGATTCTCAAAGAAAATTTTATTTATTGATCGAAATTAACCCAATTGAAAAGAAAATTAAGGGGAAAAAATGGCTAATTACATGATGTACTTGTATTATATTTATCAACATAATTTACTTAATTAAAATTCTGACTTAATATATATACCATTATGCAGAATAAGTTGCTTCAAACTTGAAGCAGTGTCTTATCTCATCTCACGTCTCATCATTTGCATGCGAGTGATAAAAATTATACGCATAACGTTTAATGAAAAATATTTATTTTAGGGTCTAAATTTTATAATTATGTATATTAATTTACTGAATTGAAATTTTATTCATTTGATTCTTTTAATTATTAAATTTATTACTATTAATTTTAAATAATCTAATATACAGTTATAAATATTTAGTGTATAATTAATGATAATTAAATGAAATAACTGAATGAATTTTCGGTAATTTTTATTTATGCAATATTTAGCATCTATGGATGATAAATAAGAGAATAAAATTCAGTTAGAAGATTAAATCAATTAAAATTTATTAATGAAAAGAGTTGATTAAATTAATTACACATTTTGTAATATTTATGAACTAAAATATGTTTTGTAAATAAAGAAAAAAAGTTCTAACACATAATTCATGCCGTTTTGAAAGGAGTAGCACGTTCCATAATCATTTATCAGGGTCCGGGTCAAACTTTTCAGTATTACTTCATTGTTCGTTCCTTCAGTGGTTTTTTTTTTTAAAAATTATAAGTATTATCAAATTAATTATATTCGTATGGAATAGAAATAATAAAAACTCAAATTTAAAATCTTTGTTCCATATTAACTCATTCACACATTATTCACATATAATATTAATATGCTTTGAACATTTTGAAGTTTGAATTGGAATTTAAAAAGGTAAATATATACCCAAGGCACATGGTTGCTGTTTTACGTACTTTAAATTCAATGAAAATATTTCGAAGTTTTATTTTGACTTTGTCTAGAATCTAAATAAAAAATGTAATTAAAAAAAATACTCGGGGGGTCTATGACTGTAAGAGTAGGGCCAGAGGTTATATTTTTCTTATAATTTGTTTTTATTTATTGGCCGAAGAAAGAAAAAAGACCCACAATGAAATTTGACTAATCACAAACCCACCAAACCAAACCACGGGTTTACCATTCAACGACTGTAAACAAACCAAATCTAATCAAATATAAAAAAATTCAGACTTGGCTAATCAGATTTTGAAATAAGTTCAATTTCAGTTTAAGTTTGATTAAAACTTTAATTTCTATATTCGAATTTAATTCGTATTAAAATTATCTGAACTCAATTTGTTAATTACTCGTTTAACAAATTTAGTTCAAAATCGAGTTTTAACTTAAACTTATTAATTAATATTATTTTTTAAAATAATATTAATTTATTGAATGTATTTTTTAAGATATAAATATATAATAGAATATTAGTATAATAATAAACGATTTTGTGAGTTTATATAAAAATATATCAGCGAGCTAATAAACTAAATAATATTGAGTTTGAGTTCAGATCATTAAATTTGATTGACAATATCAAATGAAAATTAAAAAACTCAAATAGTTTTAGGAGTGGTTTAGTTTGTTTACTGTCGTAGATAGATTTGCTAATCTGCTTCGTGGCTGGTAGCAACGTAATGGGCCTAGTCCAGCACTCCAATGGCCTACTGGCGCATTCTGCAGCAGTTCATTTCAATACTCAATGGGATCGGTTAGGGGCATAATCTTTGTGCATGTGGGCGTTGTTAATTTAGAATATAAATATATTTTTTTCTGTTTTCATTATTCCAACAAATGAATTCATTATATATTTAAAACTAAATCATTTAATATATATATATATATATATATATATATATATGTTTAGTCCATTTGACAAATTATCAAGATTGAGGCTGAGACTGACGAGAGGATGAAAAATTGAAGTCGAAATTCACTTTTTGACTTGTCCACAAAACTTAAAAGCTATTTGAATTTGACTTTCCAAATTATTGTCTACTGATCAAATGTTCAAAACTAAGTTTTTGCAGGAACCACCACCACCTCAAGATGGGGATTTTAATTTTTCAACTGATACATGTTTCAATGTCTCATGTGTCACGTAAAAACTAATTAGTTTTTTAAATTTCATTTGAAAAAAAAAAACATTAGTCTGTAATTTTTATTTAATCATAAATCTAAATAATATATGTATTGGTAGCATACAAATTGAGTATATAATATATATCACTAGTTTAAAAAAAATCATTAATCTATGCAAAAGAAATATATATATATATATATATATATATATATATATATATATAAAATAGATCATTGTGATGCACAACTTATTTACGAGTTCATCTATAGATGATAAATGGAAAAACATAATTTGGTCCCTAAATTTATGAATTTTTTTCACTTAAGTTTCTCAATTAAAGCTTGTTTTAATTGGATTTTTTAACAATCAATTTGAATTAATTTGGTCACTCGACTAAAAAATTATTTAATTAACTTCTGTTAATTAAACATCAAATATTTCATATAAAATAACAAACAAAAAAAACTTATTTATTTGACTCTTTAAACTATCGATAATTAAAGGCTATATTTAAAAAATAGGGATTTCATTAGTTCCAAGTAAGGGTTAAAAGTCACAAAATTGATAATTAAGGAGTCAGTTCAATACATTTCTAATTTAAGGACTTAATTGCACAAAATTTTAAAATTCACAAACCAATATATGTGTTTTTTTTTTCATGACAAATCTCATTATGTGAAGCTTACGTTGCATTGTATAATTAGAGTTGAATAATGCATACAAAAGGACCATAATCGTACGTATGAAAAGAAAACCATACAAGTGTACGTGATCAATTGGAGTAGGATTGCGATGGGCAGCTTGGATAACTGTAAAACCTATCTTACCCGTTTAATAATTAATTATTCTTACTTGTTCCAAGTTTTATTAATATAATCTGTCTATCATTTGCATTATATGATTAATGTTTAACTGAATTGATATATATATATATATATATAATTTAAATATAAGATTTATTATGATATAAATCACAAAATTATAAAATTTTACTTTTTTCTATTTATTCAGTTTCATGTAACAATTTTTTTTAATATTATATAGCTCATAAAAAACTATAAATGCCTGCTATCAAATAAATACAAAATAATAAAACTAATATGTTAATAATTCTCAATTCATATTCTATTAAATTGCCACGAATTATTTATATTGATTTTAAATCCATACATCAATATTCGTATTCTCTGTAGCAAAACAATCCATAGTGGCTGAGGTGGAATACCACACCTAGTCCACCGTTAACCCCAACAGCTCACTATCAAATCAAATATCACTTCAAATCACTTCCTTTTAATCTTTCCACAGAGAACCCAAAGAAGTCAGTGAGGCAGCAAATGGGCTAACTGAACCTTTCGCATTATTTTCAATATTATTTTGAGCCACCACCCATCTCTACTCTAACCCCTTTCTTATCATGCTTCTTCTTCCAATTGCCACACTGTCTCACCCATTCCAGTAAATAATTGTACCTCCAATCACTTTTTATATTACATCTAAAAAATGGGTTCCCTATTTTATTTTGTATATGAAGTTAATTTTTATTTAACAATAAACCCATTTTTTTAATAATTAGTTTTCATCCCATTCAATAAAGGCCAGTAAAAGCCAAACTAAGATGAACAAAAGCAACTCACCCATTGCATAAAAACCCAATGCCCAATTATGAAAATCCTAAACAGGAGACACCCTACTCCACCCATCTAAATTGCCGCCAGTGACTAAAGAAAACAAGTCCATTGATGTGAAGTTTGTGTCAGAAAATTTTATAGCATAGGCTTGGATATTGGAGTTCGAATTCTTAAATTCATAATACTCTTACCAGTTATTTCGAAGTCAAACTCCAAACCATTAATTTCTCTTTTCTTTTATAATTAACAAAAAGTTTCATTAACCAAATCAAAGCTGCCAAAAATAAATCAAGAAATTTAGAAATTCAACTTGAAAGTTGAAAATTTTGATAAAAAAAAAAACCTACATATATCTTTTGCCCAATCATTATTAGTATTATATGTAATTATTTTGATTTAAATATATACGAAACAATGATTTCAAACAAATATATTAAAAAATAAAAAATGAACAGAATTTACATGCATGGTTTATGTAACTTTCAGTAAAAACAAAAAATTCATAAAAACAAAGAAAGGAATTGGAAAAAAAAAAAAACAGAACCATTCAAATCCTAAAGTTCAATTTCCTCCAATATGATGCTTTAAAACTCTCACTTGCATGAGAAACAATTCCATGAATTAGGGTGTATCAAGTTACCAATCAACAAATTACTCGAAATACAAAACAAAATCTAAATAAATTGAATACTGAATTAATATATTTCTTTAAAATTCACTCAACGATAGGATAGGATTTTTATCGTTTAATCTCGATATTTATGAATTAATTCAACTATATTATACTATAAATGCAAAATAATAATTGTTATAAATGTGTAGATTCTAATTAAATTGGATAATGACGAATAAAATATAAATAAGTATTATCCGAATAGAAACATGCAAAACTCCCACATCAATTATCATTCAATTTCCTCCAAAGGGTACTCATTTTGTTTTAAGAACATTATAATTTTTAAACATAACATCAAAATACATTATATATATGTTTGAAATTACTGTTAGTTGTTTTAAGAACGTTATAATTTTTAAACATAGCATTCAAAATACACTATGGATATGTTTGGAATTACTGTTAGTTGTTAGAAAAACAGATTTAGAATTTTTTTGATTTAATTGACTAATTTTTTTAATTTTTTATAAACTGTTTTTCTCAAATCTGCTTTTTAAAAATTTATTTATTTATTTATTTTCAAAAACAATTTCCAAAATTTAAAAAACTTTTAAATAAAAAAATTTCTCCAATAATATTTTTTACCAACGCAACAACAAACGAGAGCTATATGCATACACATACACGAGCATAGTGAATGAAACACTACACTAATACTATAGTGAAATTTAAAAGTATTTAGTCATAAACCAAACCTTTGGGGTTCACGGCGGAATTCTGTCACCACTTCCCACAAATATCATCCTTCAAATAGATTGAATGATTGATTGATATAAAGAAAAGAGAGCTGATGGAGCAGTAGTGGGTGGGCCCGTGGGGGCCATTTTTAAATCAAGAATTTGTAAGAACTTTTCTTTTTTACAGTGAGTTTTTTTCCAATATTTTTTTTAATGTTTTTACCTTATTTAATGTAAACAACACTGCCATTTACTAACATACAAGAAAAATATGCCCCAGCTTCAAATTGTAAGTGCACAGCAAGCTCAGGCCCCCTCGTGTGCTTTGACTATTGAGCTTGCCTTCCCTAAATCTTCATGATAATCAATTCTTCATTTATGAATGTACATATCATTAAGTGGTTTTTAGCTAATGAAGATTACTAATCATAATTTGTTGATTTCAGGTGTGTGAAATTTCATTTAATAGAATGTACAAATGAAGTGAATTATTCAGCGTTGTCTTTTTTTTTTTCTTCTGTTCAAAACAAATTAAAAATTTTAAAATCGAATGAAATTCAAATTCAGTTCACACAAATTTCTACTTATGTTAAAAGTTCATAGCATGAATTTTGATTACATGGAGTTAATTCCTATAGCAAGTAATATGACTGCTTGTTGCTTGAACTAACTAAATTTATAATTTTTCTTTAATTCGCAAAATTTTTATTAAAAAATTGAACTTGAAAATTGCAAAGTCTTACTAATGAATTTACGTATAATAAGTACGGAGTTCTTCCAACGATAAAGTATTTATTTAACTATTTGAACATTGAAGCAATGTTTATTTCCTTTTCTTCTCTTAATTTATCACTGGAAAAAAGAAAAAAAAACATAAAAAGTTGTATCAAATTTGATTTTAAGACGTTACTCAGGCACAGAAGGAGCTAAGCTGGCGAATTTGACACCTGTAGTCATGGGGATGGAATTTTTGCTTTCTTTTCATTTCTTCTTTCCATTTTACTGAGCATGAAAAGGAAGTACTCTATAGAAGGTACCTATCTTCTTTCGCAGCAAAAAAAACGACAATAAAAGGAGGGTGCGGGTGGAGTTTGAGCTTGTAAAAGATTATAATAGTTTAATATTTAAAATAATAATTTTAATATAAAATATAAATAATTATATATATTTTTATGATTGTTTAACTATTAAATATATTTTTTTACCGTAATTAAACGATATATAGTTTAATTTAAAAATATAAAATAATAAATAATTTAAAATAATAATATTTTATACCATTTAATATACAATACAATAACAGATTAATTGGTTTACAGCACATTAACAAATAAGTTAAAAAAATGAATTGAAAAAAAAAATTTGTTAATTGGATAAATACAAAACATACAAATTGTCAACTTTATATGCAATCCAAACCCAATGACAACTACTTTTGCAAGATTTCTTCAAGTTTCAGCTTTAAGACAGCAATTTGTCTCCCACACTATCAACAATCCACATGCTAAGGAATTTTTCATTAATTACAATTCAGCATTTACTTTATGCTAAAAACTCATTTTTCACAAATATACAAGGCTATGGCTTCATTAATAAATCAGAATATTCAATTTTAGTTTCAGCTTACAAAAATTATTTTATTGTTCAACATACCATAAAGCATTAGTTTACCAACATTGTTGTATTGATCAGAACTGTACGAAATAAAAAATTGAAACTTGAAAAAAAAAAAAAAAGAGGAAGAGCGAATTGACATTACTAATATCATTCTGTTCCTGTTTCATTACTGTTTCCGTAATTCACAGCTAATAATTGAGGTAAATTCCTCAATGCCAACAGCATCCTTCAGATCTGACATCCCTTATACCAAGGTGGAAGGAATTCACCTATTTGAATAGGGGTAACTTTGGCAATACGAAACTGAGAATAGACCCTGAGGTACAACTACGGAGAAAAAAGAAGGCCCATGTCCATGGATACAAACGAATGATCTCGCCATCTCCCTACAGCGAAAGATATTCAACATAATTAAAGCAAAAAAATATATATATTTCTTTAAATTTATTTTTTTGTTACGAAAGAAAGAAATTAATTTTTATTTTTATAAATATAAAAGTGAACTAGTTTATATGAAAATATATTACTAAGAGTTCAATTATAAAAAAAGAACAAGAAATTGACTAATAATTCAAGATGCATAAAAAAAAAACTGCACAACAAACGAAACAAACTTAGAATAGCGTCCCCATGTTTCACTTTTGATCGTTGCTCTACCATTCTACTATGGCAGTTCTCTGCAGTATAATACTACAATGGAAACCCATGTTTTGGCTCACATGCCTAAGGTTAATTGATGGGCTAAGTTATAGTCATAAGTCATTAAAACATCTGCAAACTGCCCACTTCTTCCTCCAGTTAGTCAGCTACTAAGCTATAGCTAGCTACCGTCGCTTGTTTCACTCAGTGATTTTTCAGACACAGATAGATAAAACGGCAACGCTCCATATAGATATGCCTCCCTTATTCTAATTTCTAAGTAAAGAAACATTACAGTACAAACCCTGGAGTATATAGCACTTCAAAAATAGCATATTAATAGCACGCTATCTATTGTTTATGTCACTAAGATTGTTGACTTCAATTGTAGTGTTAATTAGTGCAGTATCTTAATTGCAGAGTCTATACAAACTAAAAGAACTAAAGAAGAGAGGGAGAGAGAGAGAGATAAAAGCATGGCAAGCTGTGTTCTTATGTAAAGATCAACTCTTCTTAATTACAAATTTAATTTTAATTAAGTTCAAATATGTCTCATAATAAATTTGCATTAATAATGCAAGTCTCAAAGGAAAATAAAAGAAAAGAAAAATCATTAACAAGAGATGAAGAGAAAGGGAGATCTCTCTTTGTAATCTCTCCTCTATAACTTACATTCCCAAAGCCCCCTTTGTCCAGTGCCAAAAATCATCATCATCATCATCATCTAAGCACAGAAAAAGCACCACCTCCGTTTCCAACCAATAGTTACCAAAAGATTACTCTTTTTTTAGATTTTCTCCGCTGTATATATCTTGCCTTGTCTCCCTTCTTTTTTTTTTCCTCCTATTTTTTTAAGGCATAAACAGCTTATTACCACACTTGCATCTCCAGGCCTCTGGATAGTACTCTAATGGCATACTTAAACCCGGTTTAATTGGTACATGAACTGGTTTACATGGAGAACATCTTCCACACTTGGATCTACACGCAGGTGGTGAAGAACCTGGTCCCCCGAGTCTCTTCTGACTCAGAACTCTGTCAAATGCCCTTAACCTAGTTGCTCTTTCCCCTTCTTCCATCTCTTGTGACCTACTACCTGCACGAAAACGCAATCCAGTTTAAACGGAGTCAGCATTCTAAGAACTAAGTTCAGCTCAAGGTTCATAATTCTCATTTTCTTAATTACCGAGTTGGGAGAGAGCAGAAGCGGAGGAATAGAATAAAAAGAGCAGAAGAGTGAAGGCAGTGACAGCCGATAGATGGTTGTGGCGGTGGCGTAATATGGCCATCGCCTAGGTGGAAGGGGCAGCAGGTTAGGTAGCAGCAAGTGTTGAAGGTTGCAGAGAATTTTGAAAGTAAGAAAAGGGGCTGGATTTTATTAGAAAGAATGCAGACCAGAGGAAGGGAGGAGAGGAGAGGAGAAGAAAAAGAAGAGAGGGTGCGAGCGTGTGGGGAGAGAATAGTCCAAGTCAAAGACATATACCAAGAAGATTAGAAAAAAAGTAAGAAAGAAGTGAAAGTTTTTGTTTTATTGTTTGGCCAAAGGGAGCTGCCCTCGAATGTGGGCTCTACTCCATCCATTCCTTGATTGATTGTAACTTGCGTCGGTTTGTGGCGGAAAATAATTAATTTTTAAAAAGTGAGTTCTAGATGCGTAAGTTATATTTTTTTTAAATTTTTTTTTATTGAATTGGAAAATATTTTTTATTTATTTTTTAGTATTAAAAAATTTAAAAAATATTTGTTTTCGGAGCCTTAATATTAAATATAATACACCCCCTCCTAATAATAATAAATTATTATATAAAAGTTAATCTTTATTTAATACATATGATTTTGATTATAAATAATATTATCAAAAGTTTAAATAAAACAAAATTTTAAATTTTAAATTTGAATTTTAGATACGAAATACCTTCGTATAAATCACTTTTTGCCTTCATATACCAACTTAAATATAGATTAATTTATATTCTAGTAAAGCTACATAATATTGAATGATCTAAAAAATAATAATGATACATATTTTTATATGATATTAACAAAAATAGCTTTATTATAGAAAAAAAAAGAAAAGGATTTAGATTCATATACAATTGAAATTGAAGTAAAGGGTCAATTAAATTGTAATTTCATGATAAATTTTGTTAAAGAGACAAAAGGAATCGTAATGCGATAACTATTTTGTTAGACTTTGACATGTTCTGCTAAATTTAATAGTCCAGAGATGAACAGACAATTATGTACTTTCAAAGAAAAAAAGAAAAAAATTGGGTCTATCATTTTCAATTTAATTACAAGTTTCTTAATTAATTTGACAGAAATTCAAACATATCAAATAGCTGATTCGGTATGAAATGAGAAATTATTTAAATTTCAAAATAAAATGCTGAAGAGTATACCGTTACTTTGGAACATTGAGATTTGGACTCAACTTGATCTCAGAATTCTCAACTTGATAGGGAGAGAAAAGAAAAAGGATGTAATGAATAAGGGTATAATGCGAGAAAAATGGAAAAAGAAAGGCTAAAAGGTAATATTTCCAAAAGAAGGGGGTGTTCAGGCTGACGGCAATAGCACCCGTGTGGGATATACCATTTACGTGTGTGATAACAGGGGTTTTCTGCCTCGTACGGGACGAACATCTCAGCTTTAGGTTAACTCTCCTCCCCCACCCCACCGCTAAACTACATAATGCAATTAACCCTATTATTTAAATTTAATACATTATTCTTGTCTTCTTCCTCTAATTTTCAGTTCGGTTGTAATTTTTAAATTTGAAAAAATAGTAATTAATTAATTGATATTGATAATTGCCATGAATTTGAGATATATAAAACAAAATTAATTAAGCTGAATGTATTAACGTAAACAATGTGTAAATAATGTTTCGATTAGTAATTTTTTTACACAAATTACATGCAGTAGAGGGCAGAATATATATGGAATTGAAAAAGTTTAAACTGAAAACCTTTATCAATTTTCATTGACAGCTTACTATAAAGCCGAAACTCGATTAACGGACAAAATTCAATATTTGATTGCTGTTCTTTTTATAAGTGTATTATAAATTATTTTGAATTATATATTTAAAAATATATGTTCACGAAATAAAGACAATTATATATTAAATTAATTATGAATTTTAGGACTTAATATACGTTAATTTTTTTGTATTTATCACAATTAATTATTATTTTCTATATATATTAAGTATGTACTATTTTATGTTATAAGGTATCTCCAAATTTTCAATTTTGAGTTCAATTATCATAATATGCTCTCAGCATATTGTATGTTAATTAAACTAAAAAAATTAATTAATTAGAGACTAATTATAATAAAAATAAATATATGTATCAAAAATGAATACAGAGAGCGAAATGACAAATATATAGAATTTTCATTATATTTTTTAAAGTAATATGTTATATACATAGCTCGAAGTTTCTTTTATAATGAACTAAAGGAACTGTGTAATCAAACTTCTGAGAAATTTTCAGTTAGAAAAAAAAAAGCATATTTGAAATTTCATTTACACTATATTTGAGAATTTTTTCATGCCGAAGAAAAAATAAGAAAGAAAACCAAAACAAGAATAATGAAGAAAAATATGAGTTACTTTTCCTTATTTGAATAATTTATTGTGAAATAAAATAAATTTATAATATTACATATTTACTATTTCATCCATTATTTTATATAATGAAATAATTAATAAAATAGAGTAAGATTGATATATTGATGATGAGCATTTCAATATACACTTATGGCCTCCAATTAAGTGGATTGAGAGAATTTTTTTTTAAATCTACTATTCTTTTTTCTTGTTGTTCTAATATGAAAATGATTTTTCTGAGGAAGAAGAAAATGAAAAAGGACATTAGAAAAATAATAGAGAAAGATTAGTGATCTGCTCTTCCATTTTCTTGATGTTCTTGTGGTTTCTCCTATAATGAGGGGCGATTTTTTTGTTCAATTAGAACGGTAAAATGGAAGAAGAAAACAGAATGAATGGCCAAGAATAAAAAATTATTTTTATTAGCAACAATCATATTTTTTTCGATTTCTATATATTCTTTCTTTGTTTTGAGGAGAAAGTGACCCATAAAAATTAAAAAGTATTACATTCCATCCCTTCCTAATCAGAATCAATTTCAAAAGTCAATGGCCAAGAATAAAAAATTATTTTTATTAGATTTTTTTTCAATCTCTATATATTCTTTCTTTGTTTTCAAGAGAAAGTGATGAATAAAAATTAAAAGTTATTTTCTTTTTTTATTATTATTTTCTTTCTAAATAGAATAAAGTAATTTTTTTTTTATTTTTCTCTCATTCATATATTTTTTTTCTATTGAAATACTGGATTAGTGATTTGATTAATCAGAGTAATACATAATTCCCCAATATCTCTCGTCTCCCATCTTCCATCCCTTTACGGCTTTGCTTACTATTGAAAAAATGTACTATAGGCTAATAAATTTGAGATGGGGCCCAAATGGGGACAGTTTGGGGGACCCATCAAACGAACAGCGAGGCCATAGATGCTGCAAATTTGCTTGACAACGTCAGTCATGCGATAAATAAATAAAAATTAATTATATATATCTATATAAAAATAAATTATTAAAATAAATACAATGAATAAATTCTATTTTTCAATAATTATTTTTAAATAGGTTGGAGGGCGAAGAGAATAAAAAATAAAATTTAAAATTTTTTTAATTACAAATCTATTAGATAACGAATATTTAAAAAATGAAAATTGTTAATAGCAACCAACAAATGAAGACGAAGGGTCAATGATATTTCTGCTGAGTGCGGAATCCTCACCAGCGGGTGGGTTAGGAATTTCTGGTGTCCGACATCACTGATGAGCGGAGCTTCGGGTTCGGTGGCACAGTTTCAGTGCTTTTCACGTTGCTGCCTCAGTCAGATTTTGGTTTGGGTCTTATAAGGTAAACCAACAACGTTAGAACAGCCTTGTGTAAGAAGAATTAGATGATTATTTTTTATTTTTAAATTTTAATGGGTTCAATCATATAATTTTTCTTAATTTCTTATTAACTGTTCAAAGAATATTAAATATTATATTGCTATCATTTTTTTTATTTCGAATATTTTAAATACCCCTCAAGTTAATTTTCAACCATTCGGTCCGAATAATCAAGCTATTAAATTGAAATTAATGATTAATTTTTAACTTAATTTAGCCTCAAAAAAAAAAATACAAGGTATATAGGTACATAGAGGACGAGAGATATGTTCTTGGTGAGAATTGAAACGGATATATACTTCTCCTACCTTCTAAAGAGAGCTTCCTATTAAGTCTGAGTAACAACAAGCACTTAATCTACCTAAGAAGAATTTAAAAGTAATTTTTGTTAACAAAAGGGAAGATATTATAATTAAGTAAAACAATTATTAAAAAATAAAATAATATAAAAACAATCTTATGATAATGAGAAACATAAAAATAACGACTTACGACATATAATGAATAAATTTTGACAAAATTCTACAGTAATTTGACTAAGATTAATCCCCCCAAAAAAAATCAATGAGAAACACTTATTTATAAAATATTAGTGACATATATGAATATAAATAATTATCTTCTTGTTCATATTTAAAAATGATTTTTTATTATTAAATTCGTATTTGATAAAACCTGGATGTAAATTATGTTAAATTAAATTAATTATAGTACAATTAAATAACAAAATGTGGTAAGTAACTTTTTTAGATAACAAATTAATATATATGATGGCATATATCAGATTTTGAGTCATCATATATATATAAAATTAAAATTTTATTTGATAAATAAAGAATTTAAACAGCACAAAATTATTAATACATTATTAATTTCCAAATAATAATTTCATATTTTGGAAATATTGGATAATAATTTGGTTATATAACTTTTGTAAAAAATAGAGGACAAAATTATTAATACATTCTTATATCACTAGAATGTGAAAATAAATTTATAAATTGGAAAACCAATTAGACAAGCTTTTTAGTAAAATGAAAGCATTAATTTATACATAGGTGATTAAATTTTTGCAGGCAAACTTGTTTAATAGGCAACATTAAGTATAATTGTAGTAACAATTTTTTGAATTAGTTTCAATAGGGTTAGTTTTATTTTGTTCCTCTTTAGTAAGATTACTACCTTAACTAATATTATTTTCTATTATTTCATGAATTTTGTATTTATTTTAGACCTTATTAATAAAAAATAAAATTAATAAAAAAAGTATTATATAAACTATTTATTTTAACTGGGTAACAACGCATTTTTCTTTCTTTATTTTTAAGTCTTAAAGGACATTTATAATTTTAAGGGGTGTAAGAGTGGAAGTAAAAAAAAAAAAAGTTTAAATATCAGTAATGTTTTAAAAATTAAATTATGATTGAATACTGGACCACGTAAATAATCAACTTGTTAACTAGTATGATCCATTTTTACATTGTATTTTAATTGAAATATTTTTATTTATTTATGGAGTAAATTTAATATGTTTTATGGAAATTAAATGGTTTGACTTTTGTTCCTTAAATAATATAATTAAATAAACAAAGACCTGAGATAGTTAACTTAGCATGTGTAACGGCAGGGATTCAACGGTTAGTGAAATAAACGGCCAATCCCAGATATTTTTAGGCGGCAGAAATGATATTTTATGACTTTTAGCAAGTTCATTAGGCTGAGCGCCGTTAGGCCACAATTTAACAGATACACTAATCTACGTGGCAGCCTAGGGTGCAGCCTAACCTCCAAATCGATCCCCATTCTTCGAATTTTGAAAAAAAAAGAAGAAAAGAAAGCATCGGCCTCCCTCACTCTCTCACTCACTTTCCCCTTCTTCTTTTTCGCACTTTTCAATTTTCACCCATATACCCCGACTCCCACGAAATTACAGCTACTGCCTCTCCCAGCTCCTCCGGTGAGACCCCGCCGGAATCTGACGGCATGGACGCTGGCGTGACTTCAGTCCGTTCGATACTCGACAAACCCCTCACCCAGCTCACTGAAGAAGACATTTCCCAGGTCACTCGCGAAGATTGTCGCAAATACCTCAAAGAAAAAGGTCCTCCATTTCTATTTGTTCTTTTTTTTTTTTCTTTATTTCTTTTCCATTTTTATCCTTGGTTTCGCCATGTTTTCCGGTGCCCATAAATTAGGAGGCAGCTGACATGTGTCTCCAATATTTGTCTCCGGTTTTATGAGAATGTCCGTACAGGAATGCGCAGACCTTCGTGGAACAAATCGCAGGCGATCCAGCAAGTAATCTCCCTCAAAGCTCTACTTGAAACTAGTGAAGATTCCGGCGCCGGGGCTCTCCGGAAAATCTTAGTTTCCAAACCGGCGGTGAGTCTCATTTCTCTCTACCAATAGTGAACCAGCATTCTTTAGATTAAATATATAAATAGTTATATCTGTAGGCGACTTCAAATTCGGCTGATTCAGCTAAGGAACCGAGTGATACAAACAACCTAGTTTCCGCATCGGTAGATGAGGTTGGTCCCTGCCGGCAAAATGATTCTCCCAGATCTGGTCCTCCGGGGTCGTTTGATTGCCAAACGGAAGAGGCTGATACTAAAGCCAATGCTTCCAGGTTAATCTGTGATTTTGGATTTCTCTCTTAGAATTTTCTTTTCGTAATTGCTTTGAAAATGGTTATAAGTTATACTTGCGAGGGGTCACATTGCTCTGTGGGTTTTACCGCAAGCTGTATAATGCAGATCGCTAACATTGGTACCACTTGTTTTGTAAAAATGGGTTCAAGTACTAATGACTAATTTACCATAACGGAGTACAAGCTTATTCGATGGGAGCCTATTCTAGATTTGGGGATCTGTAGAATTGGCATACTCCGTTTCGTAGTCGTTATTTGAACTCTTTGATCTGATTGTAAGGTGGGTGTTTCCATGAAAATATATTTTGGAGATTGAACTAGAGTTTTGTTCTTCTACACTTTTTAGTTTTTACTTTATAGCCTTAAATTTGGGGGTAAGGTCTAAATGATTAAAACTCCTTCGTTCCTCAATTTCTTCTGAATTTTTTATTTATTTTAATTCTGGTTGTGATGAGGGTGCACGTGTAAGGGAAGAATGATTGTTGGCATGGAGAACGCATATTAATTGGAACAATGATCTGTGAACAGTATAGCTTTGGAACTCATGAATGCTCTTATATCTCTCTGATTATATGCAGAGTCCTGTCTTCACAATTTGAATTCTCTAGTTGATTGATTTTATTGTTGAATGGTATTAGATGTCAATCAATGCATTAAGGTATCTAATAAACGTGATTGAAACTTGGTTAATGCCATCCAAGTTATACTTGCTGGCTAGCCTTATTTCCTACTCAACTCATCTGACACAAGGTTTTGGAAATGTGGTCACAGATATCCTGGTGTCACAGATGCATTGGTTGGGCAAATGACAATTTTCTATTGCGGAAAGGTGAATGTGTATGATGGAGTCCCACCTGATAAGGTAATGAAGCTTCCCCTTTGCATGGATACCTGGAGATAACTCTGATAGCATGCTGGCCTTCCAATGCATCCAAAATATGGATTTGCAGGCCCAGGCAATCATGCATCTTGCAGCAAGTCCATTTCAATCGCCTTTGGATGATCCAATTCGTAGACCTGCATTTTCATTTCCATATCATTTACAGACCCCAAGTGACAAACATGCCTTTCTTCCTTCTAATACTGCAATCTCTCAGACCACCCAGACAGGTAGAGTTTAAGTATAAGTATCTTTCTGTTGCTCTTTAAACCTTTTAATTTTGGGGACTTAGATTGTGTTTCTAAGAGTCACTTGAGGTATACTAAACACTGCTATAGCTGAAAATGCAAGTAGGAAAGATATATGTATCAGCGTACGTCCTTAACATAAGAAAAGGAAAAATAATGGCAGAAAGTACTGTTGAGGGGAAAAAAATAATCTGGCAGTTCTACAAAGTTTCAAGATATAATAAACCACTGTATAGATCTTCATTTTGAAAGCATGGAAGAGAACTTTATGTCAATTGACATTGACACAATGACATCTATAAGAAATGAATCATCTGGCTATAGTGACACAAGAAAATAACTAATGTTGTCTCTAGTATCAATATAGCTCAAAAGTTTATTGTTTAAAACATAGTCTTATACTCTCAGGATATATGGCTTTTGATGTTGTGGTACTGAAGTAAACTTATGAATTGACTTCACAGAGAAGATGACAGAATATTTTCAGCAATGTAGGGAGAAAGGGAATGTAACACATGACCAAGGTATTGACTCTCCCTTAGCTTATTATTCTATAGGGTTTTTGGCATTTTCATGGTTTTCTTTGATAAGCATGACGAGCTTCTCATGGATCTAATTATTTCTGTCTTGCAAATAGATAGTTAACTTTTATTCATTACAGTTTTAATTTGTTTACCACCTACAATGCTCTTATTTTAGGCACCATAATTGCTACTATAACATGTTTCCTTGCATGAAAAATGCTAGGTGCAACTGTTAACCCTTTTGCTTATGCTTAATTCACTGTCATCCAATTCTTTGCTTGCGATTAGTTAGTACTATTTTCATCTATATCTAACAGCAAGTGTTCTAGATGCAAGCAAAAGTATCTTCACAAGCACTAATGGGATTAGCACCACTTCCACCATTCTCTTCTCTCTCCTGCTTTATTTTTCAAAAACTACATTTTCCTTTACCTGCCACTCTCACTATCCTGTTGCCCTGCTGCAGTGCTTCTCTATTTTTGATCGATAGATAACTTTTTTTGATGCATTTATTAAATAATCCATTTGTTTGCATAGTGAAGTACACTGTGCATGATCTTACTTCAGATACTGCATGTAAGATGCGAATAATGGTCAGCTATTTGTGCACCCTATTAACACTGTTTATTCCTTTTAAGATGTAGAGGGTCAGGCGAACCGAAAAATGTCATTGCAGAGATATCTGGAGAAGAAAAAGGATAGGTACTGGCAGCGACTCCAATAACTCTCTTTTCTATAGTTATTGTGTGCTATTTATCTGACACCTTTTTATTTTCATTTGTTTTTCACTGCTTATACCAAAATCAGGGGAAGATTCAAGGGCAGGAAAAATGTAGGATCTACTTCTTCTAGCTTGGAGGTGTATTTGAACCATCATGTGAGGACACATAACCCAAATGAACAACCAAGCAGAAGTAGCACAAGCTCTCCTCCCCATTCTGGAGTACCGCATACCTCTTGTACTTCAGCTGATGATCAGCCAAAGATTGCCAGTTTTCCTGTTGATCTCAATGAAGGTAGGTGCAGATTTCCTTTCCACTGTGTTTTTATGCTGCTTATCTTGATTGCAGTTTAAGTGCTTATCATTGAACTTTTGATATAAAAAATTAAATCTATTGGTTTTGCATTGTTTGTTTGATGGGATTTTGAAGAAAAGGAAAAAAGCTATATTTGATATAACACCAACAAACATTTTGTAACATAGTAGGTACATCATCTCTATGCCACTAAAACCACGTCTGTTGGTATGCCCATATGATTTGTGGTACAATTTCTTGCTTGCAACTATACACGGCTGTGCTGATCATTTTGAAATTGGGTTATTCCAATTTGTTATATGTACTGATTTTCAATTCTAGTGGCACTTAAAATGTGTTATGATTCTACATGGTGAGGACCTATAAATTGTGACTCTAGTAAATGCATGTGAAAGTGGTTTATGTATTATTTGTGCCTCTGCAGATGTCCAAGAACGTTGACATGCTATAAGTAGGGTGCCCTCTTCAGACAGTCAACATTTTAGAAGAAGAAACCAACCTAACAATCTTGATCAAGTCTGCATCTTACATGATCTGAGCTGTTCCTTGACAATGAAGGCATTATTATTACCTTCTTTCTGTAGGACCCTGCCCATGTCTAAAGATCCCTAGGAGAGAGTCACTTCTTGACGAGGGATCCCACTCGTAGTTGATCAATTTTGTACTAGAATCATGATCAGGAATTCCTTGTTTCTGTTTGTAATATCACCTGGATTTAGATCTGCAGCCACGAGCAATTTTTGTCACATAAGGTAAATTTAAACCTGTCCAATTATGCAATATGCTTTCTGATTCCTAGCCTGACTCACCGCTGTCCTGCGCAATAAATCTCGGAAGTATTTGATCAAAATTAAGTTGGTGCACAAAAGGCATATGCTGTTCATTGATCGGTCTTAAATAGCCTATACAAAGGTAATTTGGACCTCTGCTTCTCTATGCTTCTTCATGTTCTACTGAGAAGCATCCATCTTTATTTATCAAAACTTTCATCAAACAATGACTAGAGAACAGAGTTCTCACATGTCAATTATTTCCCTATCACAGCCAAGGCCTAAGGGATGATTTTTAAGTACCGAATGCTACTTTGTTGTTGCCTATGCCAACCCACATTACTTTCATATACTCAAAATATGGTGTATGCCGATTGATAAATGTGTAGTGGGGAATTGAAACCAAAGTTTCCACTAGCAAAGCAATTGAAGTGTTACAGTTCGAAATTTCAGATTTGCAGATTCTGAATAAAGAGGAAATGAAAAAAAAAGGGAAAAAGAAAATATATTTGTAGAAATATATATTAATCACTGGAAAATGCCGAAAGTGATATTATTTTTGGTACAAACGCTCACACCACAAAAAACAAGAGGAAATCGGATCCTACACGTGGCTGGCGGAAACTGTAGTAAGTAACAGAGAAATCCAAAGAACCGATATGTATAAGGACACCCCTTTCCTCTGAAGCATCATTCCTAATTGGAGCCTAATTGGCGCGCTTTGCAGTTGCCATGGCTATCGAGGTGAGTTTTTCTTTCACCTTGGATTTAAATTATGCACTTTCTCTGTTCCTAGGATTACTAATTGGAGGAGATGTTTGTTGCAGGCATGGTTCATGGACGATAGTAACGAAGATCAAAGGCTCCCACACCGCCACAATCCTGAAGAGTTCGTTTCATTGGATCACTTGGCTGGTCTAAGCTCTTTTCTGGTTTCTCTTATTTTTCACTTTTAGTATGTTGTGTTTATGAGCAATTGAACGTTGCTATGATTATATGCAGAGCTAGGAGTCCTATATTGGCACTTGAACCCTGAGGACTACGAGAATGATGAAGAATTGAGGAAGATTAGGGAAGCCAGGGGATACAATTACATGGTATTTCTTGTTCTCTTCTTTCTATTCGATTATTCTTTTGCCATTCACATTAGAAAGAGCTTACTTTGCTTTTAGAGAGAGCTTATAAGATATATGTTTCAACAAGATATGTCATGGATAACATTTAATTGCCAGACAGCTAGAAGATTTGCAGCACCGACTTGTTTTTCCTTCTCAACTGTGAAGGGTAAACTTTATTCGAAAGATTTAATTAAAAAAAAAAACCAACATCAGGAACCTCTTTATGTTTTATGATTGAATGTAATCGACGATCAGTTTTTGTTTCGACTCTAAGATATCAATCAAGACAGTTTTATTGGTATCAAGATTATAGGTTTTTTTTAAACATTTTTGCTTGCTTGATGGGTGTCTCTGGTAGTTTTACTTAATAAATATTTAATTAAATAGGTTTCATTATTTTCTTTTCTGAGAAAATAATAAAAAGTAAGAATCAATATTCTTAAAGATAACTTGGGTTGAGAAGTAGATGTAAAGCTGGTTTTGCAGGTTTAATGATCAGTGGCATATTTCAAGTGTTGCTTGATGTTAACTGCTACTCTATTATCTCCACCAGATGCTTATCCTCACCCAATCAATTTTTGAACCTGTAAATACAATTTAATCTGAATATTCTCCATTTATATATACACATAAACTGAAACATCGGATCAGGCCTGCAAACTGAACCATGCTACTGTCTCACCAAGAGATGTGTCTCTGACTATTATTGAATTTTTATCAATTTATGGCTTCCGCTATGACCTTTTTTATCTTTTAATATCTTGTCCAAACATGCTTTGGCTGTTACCTCATAATTTTTCTTTTTTTTTCCTCGCCCAATAGTACCCACTTACACTCAAAGCATATGCTTTCTAAGGGATGGCAGCATCACTTTATCCAATTCCCTAGTTAAAAGCATATAGATGATCAGTTTATGCTATACTTCGTAGGATTTGCTTGATTTATGCCCAGAGAAAGTTGCTAACTACGGTGAGAAGTTGAAGAACTTCTATACGGAGCACATACATGCTGATGAAGAGATACGTTACTGCTTAGAAGGAAGTGGATATTTTGATGTTCGGGACAAGGATGATAATTGGATCCGAATCTGGATCAGGGCAGGTGATCTTATTGTTCTACCAGCCGGGATCTACCACCGTTTCACCCTTGACACCAGTAACTATGTTAAGGTAATAATTGACATAGAGCAAAATAACTTATTAATTAACAGTCAATTAGAGATATTGATCGGTAAAATTACTCGATGTGCAGTTGATGAGGTTATTTGTGGGAGAGCCCGTGTGGACTGCATTTAATCGTCCACAGGAAAACCATCCTGCTAGGAAGGAGTACATCAAGAGTTTGACTGAGAAGGTTGGAGTTGTACTTGAAGCTCATTAAGGTTTCAGGAGTGCATGCTTGAGTACTACCATATGATATCTCCATTGTTATTTAGTAGCATTAATTTCTAATCTGTTGTATGATTTAGGTAAATCTTATATACGCATATATCAATTCAGATGGAACAATGATAAAACAGCGATGTAAAACTTAGTGCCATATGTAATAAAGTGGTTTACTGTATCGTTCTAATGCATATAATATGTATATACACGCCATCATGGCTCTTCAAAGTTGCAACTAAATTCATGTGTAAGTGAATGCAACCGTAATCTATTATCTTGAAATCGAAGTTTTAGACATAAAATCCAGAAGCTTGAAGCTCCACCGGTCCGGTGTGCCCGTCTCTAATGGTGATTAAATCACTGCTATCACCTCCCAAATGAGCTTTCATAAATGCAACCATAGCACCTCCAATGAACCTCCTCATGGGCTCCCTGGTTTTCCCATGCTTGGCCTGCAAGAACCAGCTTGCTTAAGTTTGGTTCAACATGGGGAGGTAGCACCTCTTTCAACCCATTGGATAACCAATTTGTTATCGCAGCAGAGAATTCAAGCTAAATTTACTACCCATTTTGGGTTCATGACCAACTCATTGATGGGAAGTTAGCATTAGGAGACACAACGGAGGACGAAAATGAAATAGCTAGGAAAATGATTATCACAGGATCATGGTGCGTACAAATTCAGCCATCATATCGTCCTCCAATGAACAAAGGGGATTTGGGAATCCTTCAATTGCCTCCAAGACCTATTCTATATCCAGCAGAATCAATGCATAAGGATGGGGAAGAATCATCATCATCATCAATATCAGTTGATTTTGCAACAGCTTCAGTGAAAATCCAGCTTAAGTCTAGCAGGTTACCAGACACTCTGCTTAGTCAATGGAATTAATCTTTCATACTAAATGATGGAACAAATATCACTCTTCTGTTTTATCTTATATAAATGGATGAAAAGTTAATAACCTGAGAGTTTGCTATTGCTATTTGTGTGCATCTTATTGATACTTCTTGCTTTAAAATTGATGAAAATAGCTGGAATGTGGGAATTTTTCAAGCTTGTTTGTGTTGTTATGGAAAATATTTATGATTTTTTACTCTGGCTGCATAAACGATTTTTTCCTTTCTTCTATGAAAGACCAAACTTGTTTTTATTTTCCTTGGAGAAATTTCAATATCATAAGAAGTCCATTTAATTAATCTCAGAGATGCATCTATGATAACCAATCTACTGAAACAGCATAAGCTTCATGTCATGGAAGCTGCAGAGATGTTTCTTCAATCCTGCTAGCTGTGAATTGATATTTGTCATTTTAGGATTATATGGTTGTATTGGGTAAAAGGACCTTTTTTTGGGTTGGGCCTTAAATTTTTTGAAAAAAATGTGAAATTCTCCATTTTTTTTATTCTTGAAAAAGAAAGAGAAGGGGGGGAGGGGGGGCTGTGGTTGTTTTTCTACATCCTGCAGGTGGCCGAGAACCTTTACCAGGAGCAAAACCCCTGGTATTGGTAGGACAGATGTGCTTGGCAAAATATGAAATTCTCCTTCTGAAAAGTTTATTTCAATCTTTTAATTATTTTGATAAAATATGAAATTATCCTTAAAATAGATTATTTCAATTTGTCTTTGCGCACAACTCATCTGTATTTTACAATTTCATTGATAACAAAAGGTGGGTTAAAATGGCATAATTATTCTTAATATATTGTTCCTTTATGGACTAGGCATGGTGGTAATATAACTATCTTATAAAAATGTACTAATAATTCTCCTCATCCCATTACTCTTGAAAAGAAAATTAATGCATTTAAAATTTTCAAATAGAAAAGTTAAATTCTGATCTAACATTCAAAAAGCATGATCATAAGGAGTCTATTTAGAGCTAACATTGACCATGATCAATATTATATAATGTATATGCTTGAAAGCAATTATCCATAACATTCTTCTAACAAAAGAGGATAAAACCTACTTTTACATGAATTAAATTATTTGCAGAAACTCTTTATTCTCAAAATCCAAACAGAATTATTGGATAAAGTAGAAAATAACAAATTTGAACAATCATGGCATCACAGGCTCCACCAAACCAAAGCACCTTAAAGCAGGGCCCTAAAACAAATTTTAGAGACAAAAAACAGGGCCACCTATTATGATATCATATATCATATACTTATTTTTCAAGTAAAGCACATATTTTTTATTCCATCTGGCAAAAAACAGGCTCTTCCTTCCCTCTTTCTTTCTTTTTTGACCATCCCAGTCCAAGATACTTCTTTCATTTCCTGTTCAGAGAAAGAAACAAAGACTTGGACATCACATGGGTTTTTGCTTTTCTTTTGTTTAAAATCACTTTTTTACTTTTCCAATTCAATAACGAAAACAAATGCCCAAGAAAAACATATTCCCACAAAAAAAAAAAAAAAAGTAGGGAAAATCTCTTCGAGGATATATAACTAAATTTTTCCATATATCCTCCTCCTTTACAAAATATAGGAACATCACAAAGGAGAAAAGAAAAAAAAATAGCCCACACAAATTTTAAGAGCAGCTACAATGTTTCAACTGGGGCCATATTTGTTAATATCCCATTTTCCCCCATTCCATTTGCCTGGCTTTCGCCCTTTTGTGTATCAAAGTTAAATTCTATGCCTACTGTTCTTCTCTTCTGCTATGGCAAGAAGCCTTGAGACACCCTGCGTCCATAGGTCATATTCTTTCTGGTTCAGGCACTCGAATTCGACAACCCCCCGTAAAATTGTCTTCAACCCGAAATATCGCCGGTTTTCGCCACCCTCCAGCAAGTGTCTGCCCGGCCAGGCAGGAATATCTTTGATCACTTCCAATACCACATCTACAAATTCAAAAAAGATGAGTTTAAACTATGGCTTTTGATCTGTTAGACTTTAGTGCCATTCTAACTTTCTCAAATCCCCAAATAGAAGAAGCCCCACCCCTCCGTCTCTGTTTTCACATTTAATAGGGAAAGACAAAAGCAAAGTTACACTCACTCTTTTTCTTTTTTTTTATGGTCCCAGCAACATGTCTGCTCTTCATCTTCAACATAACCTGCACAAAAAGAAGTTTCAAAAGTTAAAGGTGGTTGAGGAAGAATATTGAAAGAAAGCAAATCCATTTATTTCATCATCATGATTAGAGCTTTAACTTTTGTCCTGATACAATTCTTTCCACAATCACATTCACACTCCTCAGTCATCAATCATAACCAAATAATTAACATGATTAGATAACTCTAAAACATGTTAATGAGTATAGACCAGATGTACCTGATTCATTCTGTTGATATAAACAGAAACTATTTTCCAGTGAAGATCACCTGCATTTATCAAACAGGAAAATCAAGATTCTCTTCTCTTGTAACGTTTAACAACAATTATATGAATCCAGTGCTACTTCATTCTTCAAATTAATTCTTGAATAAATGAAATATTTTTAAAATGGAAATGTGAATCTAAAAAATGGAAACAAATTATAAAAGTTTATTGAACATAATTTTTCTGTTCAGGAAACTACTAACCCAAAAAACCCTGAAATACGAAGCATAATATTGAAAAGAAAAATTAAATCCTAATTGCATATCCTCTAAAAATGTTTCATTTTATTTGAAGAAAAGCAAGATAATTAATCAATAACATAAAACAAATTAGGAATGTAATTAATGACCTTTACGGGTGCGCTTGAGGAGCTCACAACCTCTGGCTAGCAATTCCCTGCTGCAAATGCCTAGGAAATTCTCTTCAGGCACAAGTTCACCACTGAAACTGCCATTCGAACTACCATTACTTCCATTTCCACCCCCTACTCCTAATCCTTTGTCCACTGGAATTACTGCTGCTATATTCCACACCTCCTTCAATGCTCTCGCCCTCAACGTTGCAGCTCCGCGTAAAGCTGCAAAATACCCATTAAGCAAATCATACAAATCATGTCGTCATAATCCACAAACCATTCTACGCTTAATCTTAAAGAACAGTTTTTTTAAATAATTATATAAATTAAGAAATCTACCTGTGGCTGCAGCAGCTGTTAATGTCATGATATCACCAGGCGAGCGGACATTTACGGCAGAGCTGACAACAGAAGCTAGGTGTTCGCGCTCAGCCCCCATGGCCTCCGCAGCCTCCACGCATTGCGCAGCCACCAATGTGGCAGCTGACGCCACCGCCATGTCGGTCTTTGCCATTTGCTCATCCTTTCCATTCCCAGAAGACGCCGCCGTAGCAGCAGCAATGGCGGCAACAGCAGCAGCCACCCCGGCGACAGAAACGGCGGCATGAAGCTGGGCATTATGAGCCCTGGTTTCCTCCTTTTTCTTCTCCCTCCTGTCTTTCAACCACCTACCAACAGTTTTACCGCCACCACCACCGCCGGCTGCGGAAGCACCAGGCGTGGCGGAGGGTGTACGGAACTGGGTATTAACGGTGTTATTTGGACGAGAATACTGCAAACCAGAAAAACAATCCATTTGGGTCATGATATTACACACGTCAAAACAAGGTCTGATTTCTGATTTGTCATGCTTGGGCAGCTTTATGTAACGAGAATCCATAATAAGGATCAATCAATAACTGAAATTAAAATTTTCAAGAACTCAGTTTCTCTATTTGATTTTTGATTGTGGAATCCATTCTTAAGCCGCAAATGCTCCGGTTCTGTATTCCAAAGTAGTTGGTTAGGGACTAGGGGCAGTAATTAACCGTATACCCGCGTTTTTTACAGAATTAAAGGACCAAATTTCTGTTCTGTGTCCTCGTTTTCTCTCTCCCTTCCGACTAAAAAAAGTTAATTATCAAAGACGAGGTCAAATAGGTAATTATATAGTTTCATTTCGATGCATAACAATTTTCATTAGAAAAAACTTTCCACCAAAGCAAAGGATTTTGGAGAGAAAA
Organism: Triadica sebifera; assembly: GCA_023653625.1. Taxonomy (NCBI): domain Eukaryota; kingdom Viridiplantae; phylum Streptophyta; class Magnoliopsida; order Malpighiales; family Euphorbiaceae; genus Triadica; species Triadica sebifera. The sequence continues at coordinate 7,822,715 of CM042902.1, read as the reverse complement.
TTACTAAAATAGTAAATTATTTTAATTATCACTGTGAAAGCCTAGCTGAATAAAGCAAAATAAAGAAAACATTGGTTAACGAGAAAGCCTGAGATATGTTTTCTTGAACATGAATAAGACAGTGCTATATCTCACGCACGGTCGATCAGAAAAACTGAATCATACGAAAACCCAGTCAAAAAAATTTTCTTTTTCTGTAAACGGGTTTTATGTACCTTAACGTCGTCGATCTCGGAGGGGGAAACCGGAGGACTGTCGGTTAAGGAACCATTGAGAGGTCCACTGCTGTGTGATAGCCTGCCTGAAGTGCGCGGAGATACCTCCTGCTGCATCAAGAGAAACAGAATGAAGTAATGTTAATGGTTTTTTTTTTTGTCAGAATCCATGGTGACTAATAACATTGATGAAAGAGATGAGTGATTCTGAGTTTTTAGAGGGCATGGCATGGATTGGTGAGAGAAAAGTGAAAAAGTAGAAGGAAAAACCCAGCTTTGATTTCTTCGAAAATGATAAGAAACAAATAAATTTATGGATTTCTCAGTTCAAGTTTCCAAACCAGTTTGATTTCTCCCAAAAATTCCATTGTATTTGATTCAATCACCACTAAAACAGAGAAACAAAAACAAAATAATACCCAGAAAAGCCAAAAATACTGTAACATCAAAACCAAATTTAAAAAGGACAAAATCAATCAATTACAAAACAAGAAAGAGAGAACAAAACAAAGTATAAGCTATAACTTTAAGACCGTCCAACAAAATATAAAATAAAAGTAAAATTCCCACTGCTTGTCTTTATCTTATTCATTTCCAGTTTCGGAGAACTCACCGACTGTGACATGATTCTATCCATGACCATCTGAGAAGTTTCAGAAGAAGCAAAAGAAAATGGGTTCCCAGAAACAGTAGCATTCTCCTCCAATTCTGCAGTAATATCCTCCTGTATAGCACCGCCACTCACGGTTTTACAGAGAACCAATTGCGGCGGAGCCAGAGCTTTAGAGACCTCTAAAGCTGAGACACTCCATGAACGGGAGAGAAACTCCATGGGCTCGCGTGGAGTCTCCGGCGGCCGGAAAAGGGATAGCTCCGGTCGCCATGGCCCTGTCATGGGTTTTTCCATGTCAAGGAGAGAAGGAGAGAGAGAGAGAGAGAGTGTGTCCGTGTGGGGGTTTGAGTGGTTGTTTAGTAGTAATTTTATTAATTGGAGAGTAAGGTTGGGTGTCTGCTTTATAGCGGAGGGCGATCGTAGACATTGAGACAAAATTCACTGAGATGTCAGATATTAATTTCTTTTTAAGGATTGGATCAAATTAATATATAATGTTAAAAAGCAAAAAAAACAAAAACAAAGATCCTCTACTCCATACATCAAATATAGTATTGCCAATTTTTCATATTTGCCTTCATAAACAATTTCCATCATCTATTTAATTAGGTTCAAATTTATAATTTTGCCATTATTCTTATATTCATCACTAAAATAAATAAATGTCTGTATTAACTATTAATTTTTATTACTATCAATGGAATAAATTTATAATATTTATCCGATTCAAACTCAAAAACTCACACTAATCTTACTAATCTAAAATTGAAAAATACTTATAATATTCATTTCAAAATTGAAATTCAATTTTTATGCGAAAATTATAAAGTTGAGCGAAATATACTAATTAAGATTATCGAATCAATTGAAAGTTTATCACGTTATATAAATGAAATAAATTTTTATTTAGAAAAAAGTTCAAATATTATTTATTAAAAAAATATGTGGGAAATTATGTCATGTATATTGATTTAGAAACAATTTTCCAGTGAAATTATTATTTTCCACTGTGGAGCTCATTCCCTGTAACTGTAATAGTTTAATGTTGAATTGGCTTATTTTTATTATTACTTGATTAGTACAACAGAACCCTAAAAACATTCATCACGTGAGCCTTTTGTCTATATTATAAACGAATCATCGAATTATGGAATTGAAACCTATACGTTGTGACCATTTAGGTTATTGACTTATCTCCTCAGCGCAGCAGATTATCGATGAAGATACTTTTGTCTAAATTTCCATTTTTTTTATACATCAAAATAATTATAAATTACAATTAATAATAAAATATCATTAAGAACATATTTTTTCAATGTATGAAAATAACTTTGTTTCTATTTTGAAACACATTTAAAAATTTAATTATACTATATATTAAAAATAAATTTAGAAAAAATAATATTATTTTCTTACATAGCAATTTATTATTAATTTAAATTCATAAGTGAATTCATATGCTCCATCCAAATATGAAAAATCCAAAATTTTATCCACATTTTATGTTCTAACTATCTAATCTACTTTTTCTTTCGAAATCTAATAACATACTTAATTAATTAAGGTATCTAATAACTTTAAAAAAAGAAGAAGAATATATCTAAAATTGATTATTTTTTTACTAAAGATGCATTATAATTTATACTTAATTCTGACAAGTTATATATATATATATAATTATATATAGAGAAAGAAATAAGTTAATGAGATGACTCAAAACCAATACTTATCCAAGTTGTAGGAGAGAATTTACCGTGAAATTGAATTTCGATGGACTAAAATTGAAAGTTTTGTTTTCTAACATTTTTAGTTATAAATAAAATACTTTATGTTGCTCCTAAATATTCCAATAATATAAATTTTAAGCGGATAGTCTCATTCAAATATGGGACAATATTTTATAAATTTTTGTTAATGAACTTTTTTTTTAAAGTGAGTTTCACTTTAATTTTTATAATGCGAGTTAAAAAGTCTATTTTCCTAAGCTAAGTTATTGTTTGGTAATACAAAACTAAATTATAATATAGTTTGAACATAAAAATAATATAATTTGACCAATAATTTTTATTTGATAAATTAATTTATTTGAAAAAAATACTATATTATAATTTTTAAAATAAAACGAATAGAACTAGCATTTTTTATAAGTAGAACTAGTTTTTTTTATAAGATAGTACATTATGATTTTTTTCTTTTTTTTAATCCTTATTTTTTATCATTTTATAATAATGATACAATTATTAAATTATATATAATATAATTATAAAATTATTTAATATGTCCATATATAATAATAATAATAATAATAATAATAATAATAATAATAATAATAATGTTATATGAGAAAAATAGATGTATTTATTATATGGAAATGATATATTTAACATAATTTTTATATTATTTAATATGCATATATATTATATAATTTATTTGTATTATATATTGAAATATATTTTATATAATGTTTTTAAATAATATAAACATATCATTTTACATTTTTTTAGCTTGTTAAATACTTTTAATTGAAGTAATTAAATTTTTATCTACTAAATTATCAGCTATAACTAGATTAACATATTAAAATTAAATTATTAAGTAGTTTTACCAAATAGGATCTAAGTGATCCACCTTGAAATTGTTATTTAACGTTTTTGTCTACCTGTAATATGTAGTTTTTGACAGTACAGAACAGGTATTATATCTGCAGTTGGTTCCCGTAAAGACTGATATTAGGATATTAATTAACTATGATATCATTTAAAAAAAAAAAAAAAAGAGATAGAGAGAAAGGTAGCTTTTACTTAAATAAGGCTTATTAATTTGAATAGTCTAGGTAGGTTGGACTTCCAAGTCCATCCTTGTTATATGATTATGATGTGGATTATCCAATACTGGAAATGGATAGTAGAACGTTGAATGAACATCAAGACTGTGACAGTGAGTTTAGCCATAACATCTTGACCAGCGAGAGACGTTGAAATGTTTAGTCATTAGGCGTATATAATCCGGGCTGCGGATCAACATCTGGCTGGGAGTCATTCATAAGGAAGGTTGTCTCTCTTCAGCTGCAGAGGTGCGGTTTCTTACCACGTTTTCAAGAGCTGATTGGCTGTTGGGTTCGGATTCACTGGTTTTATCGGAAGCGGCTTCACTAGTGTCTCACCGTACAATTTCATTTGCTGCCTGTTTGTGATTCTTCTTCTTCTATCTTTTTTTTCTTTCTTTCCTAATTTAAGATTGAAATTGAAAATAGTGACTAACCCAAGACATCAAAATTAATATAAGATTGCATTAATTTTAGTGAATTAGCAGAAAATTTGAATTTTATTAATTTAGATATGAGAATCAAGAAGGGGTAGTATTAAATTTGGCATGGACAAAAGGAACGAGAACCATGTATAATGTGCTTTAAACACATGAAGTGGACCAAGTATTGAGGGCACTGTGTCATGTCATATAAACAGTTTGGTCAACATGACTCCCCTTGTCAAAATAATTATAATAAAAATGACTTGTGAGTGAAAGTAGGGCATGATTCCACCTGTATTTAATGGACAAAACAATCTCCACAGAATTTTGAGGGTTAAGTTTCGAAATCTTTAAATTAAATGCAAGAAAAATATTCATAAATACAAGTCAGGCCAATTTATCCACCCTAACCCATATGAATTTTTTTTTTTTTTATTACTCATATTGCCTATTTTTATTTATTTAATAAAAATGGATGGCGATGATCTCTCAAAACCAAAAATTAGAAATTGCTGGCCAACAGTCAGACCTTTTCCTAGGGACCCGATCGAATCGAACCTGTGAACTGTATCCATCTGTGAGTATTTAATGGAAGAGTAGAGACACACACATACATATATATATATATATATATAAAGATTCAAACAAAATTATTTGACAAAAAAAAAAGGTTTAGAGGCCATTGAATTCAAGTGCAGGCTGAGATAAAAATTTACTTGGAAAGTATATATCCTTCTCAAGTTGAAGATGTTAAAACCATTTTATATTGCACAGAGAGACAAATTAGGACAAGTCAACCGCCTATCTAATAAATCCCACGCAATTTGACTATTTTTTAACGAATTAAGTTTGTGAAAAGAAATTATTCCAAATTTAATTTTGAAATAAATTCAAATTGAAATTTTATACGCACAACTAAAAACACTTGATTCGTATATATATATAAGGATATTTTTATTTTTATTTTGTATTACGTAATGACAATATAAAACAACTTATACTCTAAAAATTAAATTTTCTAATAAATGAATTATTTATTAAAAAACCAAATAAATAAAGCCCCGGATTTGGTCCATGGCATCGGCCGGAAACAAAAGCAGACACGTACAATAAATAAAACCAAGCACAGAGGTCCAGTACTTGTTGAATACTCTAATAATTAATTGTTACAAATCCTTTTACCTTAATTGTTCTTCTGGTAAATTGCAGCAGTGGGGGTTATTCTCCTATACATCCAAATGGATGATCCTGACCCCACACTATAAATGCCTGCTGGCATTTATCATATGTGGCCCTTATATTATAAATTTTATAATTCCTACGAAATTCAAAAATATTTTCCTGAGCTAAAACAATTATTTATTTTATTGTTATAAAATATATAATACACGTATTCTTTATATCATTGATATTAGTTTTAGATAAATTTTCTTTTTCCATTTTTCTTGAAAACAAGTTGACCCATCAGTGTGGAACTGAGAATTATTTGTGTATATTATAGAATATGGGAAACTATATTTATGTATATTTTAGTAGTCAGTAGTCACTAATTAAACCTAGTGGAGAAATTCTTAGCAACTCTTTTTGGATCAGGTCGATACAAAGAGTGGACCCATATATGGCCCATTTTGGCTGCCGAAGAATCTTCAGCCTCCCATTTAGTTACATTCCTTAATTTTCCCAACTCCCATCCCAATAAAAACCCAAACAAAACTCTATTTTCCACCTAAGGCTGGACCCTTTACAAGAATTTTTTTTTTTGGTGAAAATAAATTTGTTTTTTCCTTTGTTATCAAACCGTGACTTATTATTAGGGGATTTGGGTTTGTGCTTGTGTCGAAGGTCACTTTACCTATGCCCAGGGCATGTGTCCCAATAATAAAATTCTAAATTTCGAGATTCTCTATAAAAAAAAAAAAGAAGGTTGCTTTACCTATGGAGGAAAAGTAGAAAATTCGATCCTCTTATATATTAATAGATCTCATATACATTTTCTTTCTAATATATACAGAACATGATATTGTGATTTTTTAACCGATTGAACAGCAACATCTAAGTTTTGATGGTCTATTAAATTAAAAGTTCAAATAAGTATTTATAAATACTTTTTAATTCAACTTTCTAAAAAATTAAAGTTATCCAGTAGTAATTAACCGTTAAGACTACTAATTGATAATTGATTGCTATCTATTGGCTGCTATCGATAAATAAAACATAAACTTACTAAAATTATCATCTTAGATATAGTTATTGTATATATATATATATAATAAATTTAAATTTAAAAAATTAATATGTAATTGAAATAATTTACACCTCATTTTATTATTTATTAGTTGTGATTGAATAATGGAAAAGGAAGAGAAGGCAAGCCATGTGAGATTGTGTTCGTAAATGAGGCATTGGCATTTTCCTGAACCAGACAATCCAAACAAAGTTATATAACAAAGCGCAACTCTTCCCTTTCATAGATCGTACAGTTTTCTGCTTAGCAGTCATTTCTGTTTCTCTTAGTAATTTATATAAAAAATAAAAAAAGAGCGCCTCTGTCATATGTGTGTGTTTTATGATTATGTTACAAACAAACATATGCAATTATGCATATGACTATGCTTCTCCTGCTAAAACATATGCGCGTGCATGGCGGCATGCCTGCCTACGTCATCATCTTTTTTTTTATTAATTTTCAAAAAAAAAAGAAAAAAAACCCTGTTTCTATGTTTGTAAATAAAACCAAAAGTTCAGAGTTTTATGAAACCCAGAACAGGCTTTTGTTTTGTCTATTTTGCTCTGTTGTTCGTTGGCCTTTTTCTTCTTTTGTTTCTTCTTCCTTAATACTGAAATGTTTGCGTTTTTCTTCTCCATTGTATCATCTTATCCTTTGTCATGCTACTCACACTAAATGTAATTTTCATTTCCTAATATTTTTTTTATTATCAAACATACATAAATTTTAGTTCCATTGTTCTACTTCTTCTATATATGCGTGTATAAATTTCGCCTGCTTGATTAATCCCATTAATTTAGAAGTTTTAAAATAATTGAGTTTCAATAATAATAATAACTCTTCTTTTAATTCTTCAATAATTTGACTTTAAAATCACATTAAAACATTAATTGAGCAAAGCACAATATGCAACCCACTAGTTCATGTTACGTTAATGAAGACAAAGCACATAAAGTGTCATAAAAATGGTCAAATAAGTGGGCAGTTAATTGAATCAGTAGAGAATGTTTGTACTTTGTTTTCAACCAAATTCCAATGCTTTCTTAATTGGCTACAACAAAATATATATATATGAATAAATAACAACAAATGTGGAAACTTCGTTCATACCCTAACAAAGTTAATTTTATGGATCTCTGTGTCGACTAAGTTCATCTTTCATTTGCCAAATCTTATACTTTAAAGTCCTTTTCTCTTAGGAGTTAGGACCATGTTACTCTAGCCGGCGGGCAGGTAACCTCGAATTCACTTAACATGTGTGTTACATTCCTTTCTGCTTTCAAATATATATGATATTTGCTTAGAAAATATCTTAGTTGTTGCCCTTTTTAATTATTTTTAATATATATTATATTTATACCCAACAAAAAAAACTTATGTATTATATTGGTTTTTTTTATGTATTCCATAATGAATTTATTTATAAATTCAATTAATGAAAAAAATTGTCATATAAGAACTTTTTACAATTAATTGTATAATAGTACATTTTTGAAGTAAAAATTATTTATTTTACATCACAAAATTTCACTTATTTAATTTTGAATACATATATGTATTCTATCTAGATAATTTTTTTATATACTATATATTGTTCTAATGTGAGATAATGATGAAGGCAATTGTCCCATTAACATGATGAATACTTCAATTAGTCAAGTAATCATGGTTTGGACTAATTATAACAATGTACGGACACTCTAGCATGTGACTAATTATAGACTATGTAATGGCTTTGAAATTTTCAATGACTCATTCCTAATGTTTCCAATTTTATTTGATGCCCCGCAGGGACAATCGGATCCCTTAGCACAATAAATTAGTACATACATTATATTTTGACACACCCATAAAATATAGAGTGGCATATTTTATGGGCGCGAGGAAGAACATTTTATAATATCGTACATATAAGAAAATACATATATAGAAAAATATTAATTTGGATATGGATATTGCAGATTCACACACTTAAATATACTTATTCAATTAACTAAAATATCCCACAAATTAAAGTTCACTTTTAACTTTAATTCCGGGAAATGATATTTAGATAGTATATATAATCAGTTTTCACATATTAAATTAAGTTTACATCTTTAATATAGTTAAACTATATAATTTATTTGGTATTATAAAAATTTAATCTTATAATTAATTTTATAATTAGAACACTTAAAAAGGGCAAAACACAAATAGCTCCCCCATGGACTTCTTTTTCTATAACAGTTAAGTTATATATATATATATTATTTGTTAGTTTATATGTGTATATAGATATTTTTATCAATTTAATTTTCTCAATCTCCCCACATAAGAAAAAACCAAAATTATCCTCATTTTAATTAAGGAAATGATTTTTTTAAGAAAATAAAATTGAGGAATCAATTAATAAAAGATAAAAATACTTCATTGATAGTTTATCTTAATACTCAAATCATAATTTGATCTATAAATCCGGGAGTAATAAGTTCCCTTAATCATCGCTAAGCAAACTTCTAACTAGAGTGGTTGTTTTTCTTCACATATTACTTGAGATTATTAAGAAAAGAGTACGAACTCGATCGCTCAGGTATTTGCTCAATAATTTAATTATTAGTATCTTTAAATGCATCAATAATTGAACACCGAAAAGATAAGGAAATGTTTCACAAAAAAAAAATAATAATAAAAAAGACAAGGAAATGATGTACATATACCTATAAGCTAGATTCCGAATTTATCTATGGAGCTACATCAATGGGTCTTAATTGAGATGTTTATCAATTGGATTTACAAGCTCATCAATATATCTCCCTCGGCATGGTGGGTGTTTCCTGATTTTATCAGAAAACAATTATTGTTATTATTATTATTATTATTATAGTAGTCTTTGAATTTTATGTTGTACATGTTAATAAATTATTTTCAAAATTTGAGAGTACTTAATTCCATATTAATTAAGGTTTACACTCAAAATGTCTGATTAAAAAGAAAAACAATATCTGTGTGAGTAATAATTTACACTAATTTCCAATTTCCAATTATATTGTAAATAATTTTGAGAAAGGAAAGAGAATGAAAAAGCATGTATAAATTGATAGCACACCAGAAATATAAATTGAATCTGGTCCAATATTTATTGTTGGTAGGCTCCGTGTCCACCGGACGTGCCCTTTGCTGGTTAAGTATATTAAATGAAGGTGGCCCCCTAATATATATTTTCTTATCTGTATTATTACCTCGCTGCATATTATAAAGTTTATTTGTCATTATCGACATTAATTTCGCTTTTTGGCATATTTGATTTATATAGTAAATATTTGACCTAAATTAGAAGCTATAATGCAATTATCCCGCCTATCTCAAACCACCGGATTTTTCCGAAAGTTTTTACACAGATTGAAATCGTTGTGAAAACTTTTACTACTCAAATCTACAAGCTAGATATAGATAAATTACACATTTTAATTTCATTTTTTCATCACAATTTATAAGTATTTGGCAAATTTTTTCAATTAGTAACTAATAGTTTTAATATTTGTTGATTAAAAACTTCTATTTTAAAACTTTTTTTAAATTGCTGAAATTTTTTAAATACAAATACTAAATTGTATTTAAACTAATTAAATTATTTTTATATATAAAAAAGTAATGAATTTTAAATTTATTTTTATTTAGTTATTCTTACATCATACATCATTAAACTATATATATATATCGAATATGTGCTATATTATTTATTTATACAATAAAAAATGAATATTTTGAATTCAATAAATTATGTTTCTATTCATAATTTTAAATAATACAATAGCAAGTAATAATTTAATTATTTTTATAAAATAATTAGTATTAATCAATCATCACCTATCAATAATTAGCGGGATTTAGCAGCTAAAATAAACAAAACGTTAATGTAGTTTTATTTTTATATGTATACAAAACATTTGGAATTTCATAGAGTTTTAATTGAATTAATATTAAATAATTTATTGTATTTTTAAAATTAGGGAGGTAATTAATTCACAAAAAGGGAAATTGAATACATCAATGTTTCGACAGTAAGATGATCACGCAGAACATATAAAATCTTTATAAGATAGTAACAAAAATCATAGTTATGCACTTATATATGCAGCCGTGGCCAAGATACAGATAGAGAATCACCATGAAAGGAAAGATGTGGAATCATTATCATCACAATCAATGTGATAAGAATGTAAAAGAAAGAAGGCCAACATTTTAACATATACAAGGATTAATGAGGAATCATATCTAGCTAGCAACTTTTTAGCCGGATTACCAAACCATTAACCATGATTAATCATTAATATGGCCCCTAACTGTGTATATATATACAGCCACTTGTCCTTATAGGCTCCTTGGCTCCCAACACTGCGCCCAAAGTGAAATATAGAAACTAGAAAGCGATTGTTCCCTTTTTTTTTCTTAAAGGAAGAAAGAGAAAAAGAAAAATAAAAAATTCATGATAGGTTATATGATTGGGACTTATGATCCATTACGAAAATTAAGCCTCACAAAAAAATACAGTAAGATTAGTTTTTGATTTCTTTATCTCATTTAATATCAGGAGATAGGGACACTTGCTTTGGCTCGAGGATATGATAAGGAAATTGATCAAAGATGGGGTGCCCCGGTTGATAGGACAGAAGCATTTCATTTCCATCATTGAGTACTCCAACACAATACTACATTTCTATAAAAAATTATTATTATTATTATTATTATTATATATATAAATCTTTCAACGTGTAATCTTCCTAATCTTTTTCATTAACTCAGGGTGGTAACCTTCTGACCATAATTGAATAATCCCATTATTGTGCAGAGATTATATTTCCAATTCAAACCATGAAACCCTAACAATGAGAATGAGTCTAGTCGAAATCTAGAAGGAGTTAAAAAAAGTAAAGAACCGTGGTCTGGATTGATGATTAGTATTTGTCTCCACTGCCACTTATTATTCATAATCCTAATGATTAATATCATATAAATAGAATTAGTCACGATTTAATACATCAATATGAAAATAATTAATCTAATGATGGCACTTTTAATTTTCATAATATATATGGAATTATTATACCCAAGTTATGATGCTAACACTCGTGCGAACATATTAAGAATGGGAAAAAAGGCGATTAAATTAGTATCTTCTTTATAATGTAACTGATTCGGCTTGCTATATAAGTGGAATTATTAAAGAATTGGTGCAGCCATGATGATTTGGGACAACTGCCTGCCAAATATATGTTAAATAAATCCTTTTTAATCTTATAAATTTTACATTACCTATTTATAAGTAAGGTATATATATCCACAATCTATTAGTTTCTTTAATTTAAATGCTCAAACTTTAAAATTAGAGATAGATCCATTCTGATGATAGGGTCTAGCCTCTTTAATTTTAATATTTAACTTTGGAGATTTGCTTTAATTTTTTTAATAAAATAAAAGAAGAAGAAATTTGGAAAATCAAATGGTAAATTAAACATAAAACCCACCACAAAGTGGCGAGGAAAGGTCAAAGGAAAGTGATATGATATAGATGTGAGCCATTGAAATTGGGTCGCAAGATACTATGTTTATAGGGAAATTACTTTTTTTTTTTTTTTCTGTGGATGACAGGGAGGTCTCCAATTATTTTTGACGATGATGAAATGAAGCAAACACCTAATTATAATGAGATCCCCTCCACTTCAGAGAAAGATATTCACTATATATCTTTCATTACTATGATTTCAAATTTAATTTCAGTGGAATCTTTGATTACCAACACCAACTGTCTAATTGCTTAAATGACCTTAGAGAGATAGACATGTCATTTCTCCACTAGTTGTCAAACCCACAATTGAGCACTCTTCTTCTCGCATGCTTTTAAACAAACAAAAATCAAATTTATTCTGACTTCTCGATCCATTGATGAACAGAATATTGAGTCCAATTTGAGTTTGAAAATAAAGTTGAATCTTATATATATATATATATATATATATATATATATATTGATTATTCATTTTGCTATTGATATTTCATGAGTATGTGTTGGATATTGATTGCTTCTTTATCCTTTGATCTCTACAAATGGCATTTTAAAAATTTCTCATATGAATTGAATTTGGAATCTAGATTCGCTGGCAAGGGGCATGCCCTAGCCCCCACCCCCGCAAACCATGCAAAACTTTTATCTTTTGGGTTCATTAAGCCAACCTTTTAGGTTTTGCTTTTTTTTTTTCCTTCTTAATTATGTTTTATTTAGCTGCAAAAGGAAAAGAAAAAAGGAAGAAAGGAAAATGTTAAAGTATACTTATGACGCCATTCGCAGATTTGAGTATGGATAAAAGGGCCATTATATGCCTGCAATTATGACAAGTTTTTGGGCAGTCAATGGAACAATCAATAATCTATTACCGTACACACAAGTTTTAGATAGAAGAATGCAACTAATATTTTCTCCTTAATTTTTTTAGACATATATTCCATAATTGATTTATATTATTAAATATATTTAAATTTTATAAATTAAAATTTTAATAATATTAATCAAATTATAAAACAAATGTTTTTTTTCAGATTTTCTTTAACTGAAACACACAAGTTCTAGTTACTGCGGAGCTGAGCCACCATTTGTCTAATGTGGCTTTTGGCAATAGACAGACACCAGTACCACCCACTGTCCATTTAATATGAACATCTAGATGTAGCTCCAATTTCCAAGGATTCAGAGTAAAATAATAAAAGTAAGAACTTTGCTAAATAGCTCAATTTGAGCTGGATGAATTATATTAAATATGCTTTTAAAAATTAATTGAATTAAACTGAATTATTAATATATCCTATTAATTGAATTAAACTGAGTTATTAATATATCCTAAATGCTCACTCACTGATAAAAATTAATTAAATGTAATTTTTTTTATATTTTTTATTTGGAGCTAGCTTAATTTATATTTTCACTCCCTACAGTCCACATAATTAACAAAAGGCTGAGAAGCCAAACGCATACGGCTAGTACAATTCATAGCAAAATACATTTGGTTTCCTATTGACCGAGCTAGTTTTCATTCCAAAAATGATTTTTAATTGTGTGAAAATAATATATTCTTAAAAATTCTAACTTCAAAAATATAATTAACATAATTATCATTTATGTATCGCACACTAAAATATGTTTTATTATAATATAATTTAAAAATATAGATTTCAATTTAGTAATAAATGATCAATTTAACATGAAGTGGGAACTTAATTAGAAACAAGGAGGAAAGCTTTTTTGCAAGAAACGAAAATCGAAAAATGAAAAAGCGGAAGACGGAAGAAAAAGCAGCAACAATTCACACAAAAACCAAAGATTATATACAAGAGGGAAAGACATTACAGCTTAGAGAGTCAGTCTCAGAGAGACAGACAGAGAACTACACAGTAAATAAGAAAAAATAATAAAGAGAGGAAAATGATTAGGGTTGGCCGAGTCTAATAATAAAAATTACAAACTCTCCATTTTTTAATAATTGCTTAGTAAAAAGAGGAAAATTTTTAAAAATAATTTTTATTTTTTTAGATTTCTAAGAGTTCCTTGCCATATCTCTTAATATTTATATTAAGCAATAATTAAGAAAAAGTGAAAAGGACAAAGCCACATGTCTATAAAATAAATATAATGCCCGAAATGGGGGGCCGTACGCCGCCGGTGGAGAGGCGCCGTAACAAATTGAGTTACGACTGGGGGAGTTGTGTAAATAAATTGAAATTATATAATACAATTTTCACATAATATATATATATATATATATATATATATTTGATTTCGGGTTTTGAGTTTTAACTCATAAATTCTCATTGAACAAAGAGAATGACTGATATAAATTAAATTTATTTCTAATGCATCAAAGCCAAGTGGTGGTGTATAAATTTAGTTGTGTTAAAATTTTTTAAACAAAATAAAACTATATTGTATCGCTTTGAGGAGAGAAATAATAAATTGTCAATTAATTGCAAATATGGACAATTTTAATGAACTGTACCTTGAAAATTTATAAGATTGGACATTTTAGGCCTTTAGGTAAGCTTTTTAGGGCAAAATTTTCCAAGTGAGATGAGGATTGATTGGTGGACGTGTGTGATTGACTGTCTGCAGATAGTAATTAATTAGTATTTTGCAGACAGATTGTTGATTTTAGATTGTCAGGTAGGGGAGCCATTATTTTCCATCAATCTATCAAAAACTAAAAGAGAATCTACTGAAGAAAGGGTCATGGCCTATACATATAACGTCGATCTTTTGGATTGGGCCTAGCATTTCCTTGTTACACCACCCACATAACCCAATGGTTTAATGTCGCAAAATAAAATTAAAAAAATTAGAATAGTTTTTTGTATTTCTTTATAGCTACATGAATTTCATTAATTTTCATACATTGGAGTAAACCAAGTCGATAAAAACGCAATACAATATGAATAATGACCATTTTCCCCATCAATCTTTGTTTTTTTTATTTCAAACTATAAAGCTTTTCTTTGAACTATTAGCACTTGTAATGTGAAAACTTCATTTAAGAAGTGTTGTCGAAACTTTGATGATATGGGAAAACATGTCCGAGGCATTTTAAGCCGAAGGACAAATGATATGGGAAAGGACGACAAAATATAAAACATAATCTAATTGGGGCCAAGCCCCCTTCTGGTTGCAAAAGTTCAATTTTATGGGCCGAAAAATTTTCCACCACCATGTCATCTGATCTAAGCTTCCACCAATTGAACATACAAACAAGCCTTTGCTTAGAATACGCGATTTGGTAACTTGATTCCAAGGTAAATAATTTTAACAAAAACACAATTTCTAAAATAAAAAACCATGTCTTGAACTCATGATCAATGCTTAAACTAAACTCATTTTAAACCCAAAAACAAATAAATAAGAACATAATATCTCAAGGCAGAATTTCTGAGGAGGAGACAAATCAAAGTCAAACACTGGTGTTTCGTAACTGAGATTACCCTGATAAGGACCCAGTTCAAAATGATTGATAAGCTCACCTGTTTGTTTAGGTAACAGTAAAACATAGGATAGTGATCTTCATACGAAGGAAGAAAGAAGTAGGTGAGTTTATTAGTTTGTGGATTGAAATAATGCAGACCTAACCACGGCTTTTGCAGAGCAGAATGTCTAAAGATGTTGAGGATCAGATCAGGAGGGCGATCCATTGCAGAATATTCTCCCTCAAATTTTGTTTTCGATGTAGAAATAGCAATCTCCTCAGATTCTGTTTTCCCTTTAAAAATAACATTGTCCTTTAATTTAAGCTATACTTATGAAGTAGTTTTGTTTAAGACTTAAATCGTACAATTTTTCTCCAATTTTTATTATTATTCTGATTTGCTTGGTACCCGGAGAGGCCGAAGTTGCTCGGCTCACAGAATTCCTCTCATGGCAAAACTCCACTGATTTCAAGAATCAGAATTTCAAACATGCTCAAGGACTTGAAAATTCATTTCCTTCAAGGCTATTCCAATGAAAATTAATAATGTATTTTCAAAATAATAAATATAGTTGTATGCATACATACATCCCAATCACAAAATTCTCTCTACGAGATTACAAGCTATGTATTCCTCCAATCGCTGGAATAGCAATCATAATTTCTATCTCAATCATATAGTAGGAAAATTTACAGACAAAGAAATCAAATAAATTTAACTAATTTAGATTATCAAGAGGTTAAACCAGTATAGGATGAACTGACGGGGAATATGTATATGATCTAACTGCAACATGGTGCTTCAATTTGATGTCCACCGAATCACAGCCAGAGACATGACCAAAATCATAAACCAATGGAAAGTTTCAGTTACACTTGAACCGCCTGCAAAAGAAAGAAGCAACAAAATAGGGTCAAATGTCTCTTAGACATGCATATATTAGGTGACTGCTACACCTTTTAGACCATTCAAACTGAAAACTTGCAGTATGAATATGCTTAATGGAACTGAAGTAGCACTTCCTTACTAGATCATTCATCTTTTTTTTTTCCTTTTTGCTGCTCATTTTCTCTTCCTTCCCTCTTCTTTGGGCATGGGATCATTTAGACAAGCTTCAGAATCCAAAAATAAATTAATCTAAAGCAGACCAAGCAGAAAAAATGCGATTAATTATTTCAACAGAGGTTGAAGCTCGAAAAGATAATAAAGTTCATTTGCTGTTTGGCTTGGTCTTTTCTAGTGTAGGCAAGAATCTGTATTCAAATGACATTGTCGTACCATACAATAGTTTCTTATGTTTACATGCATGTTTGAATTGACTGCCCTTACCTTGATTAGTGTTCTCAGTTAGTACAGGTGATGGGGAAGCTGTTCTATTTGACAATGAAATCCCAAGATTTGCACAGTCCATTCCAATTGCACCTTCAAAATGAACCATCAAAGTTTGTCAATATTCTCATTGAAAACTGAACGCAGGAACACATCAGGTACAATACGATCAACGTTATATATTCTTTCTAAAAGAGTCCTATCCACTTAGAGCTTGTATATAATTTTTAGCAACCTATGGCATAGTCCTTACATTCTTTTAAACATGGAAAGACAGAGACATTGAGAAGGTTATAATAACCCTCTGTACATTCGCAGCTATAAGTGAATGGAGACGTCTTGTTGCAAGAACCACCTCCGCAATGGGTCCAAAAGCAGGCTATAGAACAGAAAGTTAGAACAAGAAACTCAAAACATTTATTAAGATTTGAATCAAATGGTGACATGAAAATTTGGTTGTAAGAGTGCTTACGGTCAAAGATTGATGCATTATCTTTGCTTGCTTTATCTTGAACCGGTGAGGGTGCAGCCCCACATGAAAAATCAAGGGTACCTGAAAAATATCACTATCAAACTTTGCCAAGTGTTCGATTGTCTCTCCTAGTAGAGTTCAACACGACAAGGGTCTTGACAAGACAGTGATTAACATGCATTACCAAATACACAATATTCAATTGAAGGATAATGTACATGTCACGTTAACGTCATACAATCTTTGGCTCCATTCTATTTCCAAATTCAGATACTGATTAACTCCTTTTTGTTTCCTAGTTCATTTAATTCCCTTGGAAGAATATCTCATCCTTGATTTTGGCCAAGATAAACATTTCTTCTCTTACTCTGTTATCAAATGATTCGTTCAATTTTCTCATAATATTTTATTTAAGCCTAATAACTAATCAATTATACGCCCTACTCCAGTGCCTCTAATCTGCTTCAGCTTCTAAAAATTTACAAAAAATGAAGTACAGTATAAACAGGCAAATTGTTACATGGATAAAATTGTTAGCTGTGGAAAAGGCAAAGCCACATTATTAACCGGAAACAGAGAGGACCCAGAGTTGAACAAGTTCATACACAGATAATAACCTATATATGTACAATTCTTTGTGAAATTTCTCTATGACAAAGTAGGAAATTGACATAAATCTCTAACAGATGACTATTTAGGATTATAACAGGGGAAATAGAGAACTCACAGTTGGGTAATATGCAAGGAAGAAACTTGAGATTAGCGTCATGATCGGAGCGAGTCTGCTTCCAGCCAGGATCACATTCACATTCATAGAAAAAAGTGCTATTGGATTGCTTACAAGCTCCTTTTCCACATTCCACTTTTTTGCAAACATCATCTGCATTTTTTTTTGCAAAACGAAAATAATTACCTCTCCATATCCAACCAGGACCACAACAAATTTGAAAATAAATGAAGACCGGGTTGATAAAAAATCTTTAGTCCCTAAACCCATGTAATTCAATGGACTAAACAAATAAAAGTTAATAAAGGAGTAACCTTTGAGCTAATGCAAAAAGGAAGTCACTAAAGGATTCAGAATCATACCAAACATGGGAGACAAAATATCACTGGTTGCAGTCATTGGTTGCAAAACAAGAACAGCAGCGATACAGGCAATGATGAAATAAGCCATCTTTGCAAGTGGAACAGGCACACGGACAGAGAGTGAGTTGGGATGAATTTGAAATAGTCGAGGGAGTATGAATCTGTATCTTGGTTTAGTTTTCTAAAGAAAAGTTCAAATCTGTTTTTAAGATTATCCAACATAAAAATAAAAAAAAAAACTGTTTTTAAGAAATGGTAAGAAACCACGTGGGTGGCTTGGCCAAAGTGACATTTCCGGAACGGGGTCGGTTTAAGTTTGGTTCTGGATCCTCTATAAATACAATAATATCTAATATTATCAATAAAATTATATTTTTGCTTTTGAAATTATTAAATTGATAATGTCTTTATTAATATATATAAATATCAAATAAGGGTTTGTATATTTTGTACAAGTGGTAAAAAAAAGTTAAAGTAAGTTTTGCATTATATAAAAAATAAAAAATAATCACAATCATAAAACAATTAATGGTAGTTAGTTTTCTATTTTCCTTGCAGTATAAAAGTTTTATATCTTACCTTAGAAAGAAAATATAATTTGATAAAAGGAAATTATTTCTCTTAAAATGATTTTGATGGGAATTTTAATATAAAAATTATAAGATAATAATATTTTTTATCGGAAAGTAATATTAATTATTATGGGAAGATCTCACCTAAAATAGGATGTTGAGTAAGGTGGGTAGGCGTAAAGTCATGATGCAAAGTGTTGCTTTAGTAAATGAGTTTCTGGGCGCGTAGCAGTGGATTAAAATAATATTTTTTATACGTAGAGTAGAGATTTCTTTTCCTTTAATATGATTATATCAATTAAATTCATAAATTTTCATTTTATTCTTATACACCAATTGAGTTAATTTCAATAAGTGGATTAAATAGTATATTGTAGTCAACACGCAAGCAGATGTAGATGGAGTAGAAATATGAAGAAAGAAAAGGCGGGTGGCCGTGGCACACGACTCACAAAAAGTCTAACAGCTAACTAATTAGAGTCGTTTTATTTTTATCCGATATAATTTACAAATGCCGAATAAAATTATAAATGACGTTAAAATATTTTTTTTTAAAATATTTAAAATAGCTATATATTTAATTTTATATAAAATCATTGTTGGGTATTTTCTGTTTTGAACCTACACATCCTTAAATCTTAATGGTTGATGATATGCAAATAAAGTAACTTTTTTTCTTACATGATAAATATATTTTAATTGATAAATAAATTTGTGATTTAAGTTTTGTTAGACTCTCAAAAATTAGGCACCGTTTTATTATTTGAAATTCCGTGTTTTGTGGGTTACGGGGTTGTAAGGATGGAATGCAAGAGGTGGGTAGCAGTCATTTTCTTACAATAACTGCCTGCTTTCCATTTTCAAGGACATTTGTTTTTCTACCATTATTGATTATACTCACATGTGGCAGCATGCTATTGAAATTGAAAATTTTATTTTATTTTTAGGTGTTGAAAATGCTACTGCCTCCTTAATTGAATTACAGCTTCCAACCTATGTAAGCTAATCAAAAGCATGATGTAATTATTTTCTGAAGGTGCGATGAATTAGAGATTTCGAGTTACAAATTTGGGTAGTGAGAAGTTGGTGATGGATAGTGGTTTGGACATGGATCATTTGAGGAACAACAAAGCTTTGGGCCACTGATAATCACTCTGAAAAAATTTGGGGCTCACCAACTGGCCCAATGCTCATATTTTGGATTTGTAATAATAATAATAATAATAATATTTGCAACTTTCTTTTTGTTTTTTCAATACCCCTCTTATAAGAAAATACATAAAATTAACTTAATATTTTGATTATACTTTTAAAATGCAAGTGTCTATATATGCTTGTGATTTTTCACTTGCTTCCTAACAAAGGAATAAGGAAAGATTACTGACTACTTGGGTTTAATGATAACTTATTATTAACCATTCTTAGCGATAAATAATTTATACTTAAAATTTTAAAATTAATTCTAACATATGAAATTACTATTCGGAGCACATTTATTTGACATTTTTTATATTATAAATATTTTAATTTTTTTATTTTCATAATGCTTATTATACATATATAACAACTAAAAAATAACTGAATATAAATAGAAAAATATGTTTTAGCAATTGATTATATTAACAAATATAAATTAAATTATTAATTCGTATATGTTTATTTTCATTTATGTTAGTATTAATTTAATATTTTTAATATTACATATTAAACATAAATATAAAAATATTTTAGGTATTCAATATTTAAGTGTGAATTTTTTATTATAAAAACCTAAAACTTGCAACTTTTAAAAACTTTAGTTTCAAATTTCAAAAAGTGAATAGAAAATTGGATCTAGATTACATCTCACCTAAATCGCCCCATATATCTATCTTCCTGAGGAGAAATTTGGTTTCAAACCCTGATTCGAACAGGAGAAGTACACCATGCTAATGTGTTTTGGATGATCCCCATCTCAGGATCAGACGCTGATAAACACATTGAACTATTTATGTGGCTGAGAATCCTCACAGTCTAGACACAACAACGTAATTATTAGGAGTACGCTCTACCACTGAGCTAATAGCCCGTTGTGCGGGCCTTCCGTCGAAAGCTCACTATACCAAAAACGAGAGAAACCTCAACTTTCTTTTTCCTTTTTACGCCCCCATGTCGCCACGCGAAAAAAGTCTAAACACTCAATTCTCCAATGTTTTGACAGAAAGGATTTTAGTGTTATATTATTAGTTAAAATAATTTATAGTGTTATAATTTATATAAAGTAGAAACACATATTTCGGTTTTTGGACTATACATATTTTGCATGTCGAGTCCTTAGATGTTTATTTATTGAAATTAAAATTTTTAATATATAAATTAACGTTCCAAATTTTAATTTTATCAAAATTAAGCCATTTAATTTTAATTATATATATACATTGAAATTTCAAATTTGAAAGACAAACTGTACTACAAGTTGTAGGCTACAGGGGCGTTGAAGAAATTATCCATTACAAAAATATAGGATCGGGAAAGAGCAAAACCGACACGATCCAAGAGCATCGGTCTTATAGGAGGATGCAAGATGTTGACCTGTCTATCCTTTCCTTACTCCTCTTAGGTTACTGTTTTCTTCTCATATATATCCTTGTGGTCCTCCCGTTCTACCCTATCTTGGGAAGAAACACAAAAATGTTTGAAATTTCCAACAAATAATCCATCCTCATATTTATTTTCATTTATTTATTTATAAGATCAATTAGTTAAAACAAAGAATCATTAATTAGCTGGATTTCGTTCTATTTAATTTAACAATACACTTAAAATAAATTAATTAGATTTCTACTTAATTATCAGCAATGATGACTACAATAACCATGATTTTGTATGATCTATTAATGTTAATTTATTATTATTATTATTGAGATATTATTGAGAAAGTTTGTGAAACTAAAAATATTATTAAATCACTCCGTCTGTGATTTAACTAATATACTTTATTTTTATTATGAATGAATTTCATTCTATTATATATATAAAAAAAATTCAATTATCAGCATGTAATAATTGAGAATTTATATGCATCAATTACTTGCAAGCCTAAGCCATGGGAAGTTCGGTAGCTATAGCTTTTTAAATTCGATCTCCTTGAAGATGCTATGAATTCCTCATTAGCACAACAGTGAACATCCCTTTGCCAACATGAAGAAACAACCAAATACTGATAAAAAGAAACTAGGCAACCACCTGACTCACTCATTTTGTTAGCATTTTCTTTCCAGATAATTACATAAAAAAGAAGATACAAACTACAAACAAAAGGCAGAAATGATCCATCCATCTTTAAATAATCAATGTCACACATGAATCTTTTATTTTCTGCTAATTAAGTATCGTAGTGCCCATCTCGAAACCGGCCCCAATTCTGCTTTCTAACATTCTTTACACATTTTTCTCATGCTGATCACTCTCCGTGCATGCAAGTTCAACCTCATCGACCGGTCCTTATTCCTTCACTTTAGAGCTCAGCCAATTAATTTGCTAATCATTTAATCAAATAGGTAATTTTAACACATAGTAATCCCTTCACTGGAATATTTAACACATATATAACTGACATGTCGTGTATTATCTTTGACATTTTAGTATTATTACGAAGCATATATACATCCACATTGTCTTTAAACGGATGTAGGCTGTTTTCACAAGATTACAGTTCGTTAGGACTTGAAACATAACATAAAAATCTCAAGGGGACCCACCTAAGATATATTCTGAATTATGAATCAAATTAGATCGATTATGTAACCCATTAATTGTTTATAGTTTACATTAATTAGAGCAATTTCATTTTCCGTGAAATTTTTTCCATGCAAATTTGCATTAAATCAACATTTGGAAAAGGAAGGGGGGGGGGGGTGCGTTTACTGAATCGTCAGAGAAAAAAAATAAATCCCATGAGATATAAAAAGTAAAAATAATATATTATTATGATCTTAATTAGTTTAATTAATTAAGAATTGAAACACAATGAGGAAATAATTAAGCAGAATGGTTTTCCTATAGAACGTGCACTGCCAATTAACATCAAAGTGTTAGTAATGTCGTCTAATACGATCTATTTGATAGATTAGTAGAGATGGACAACAGGATAGTGTTTCCCTGCACCAAGTCACCAAACATCTAGTTTGATTGAGGGGGAAGCGTTGTGAACATACCATGTGATTGCCAACTAATATTTTCATCATTAAAAATAGTTGTAATAATGTCTTAAATCACTCATCTAAAGAATGGGTAATTAATTAATGGGCCAAACTTTCATTAATTCAATCTTCATGTACGTACTAACCACCGCTCTGAGGCTGGCTCTCTTTATATTGATTATCTATAGGACCCATTTTTCTTATATTAGCATTTGTCATTTTTGCATGATAAAGAATGATACAAAGAATGGTATATATTTGTCAATTTTTGTTTCCTATACGTTAAATGATAGTCATATAGGCATGTAAATACAAAAAGTGACGCTCTAGGACACTGACGACAAAAATTTGAGATTTCCTAAATTGAAACAAGTATTAAAAAGAAACGGATAAATTTTACAATCATCATTCAATTTACCACTAATGTATAATAATGTCTCTCGATTTTAATTTATAATACTAATATTTCTTAACAACACAAATGTCCTTCTTATTTGGTTATATTTAATAATTAGACATCACAAAATTGACTATATAAAATAGGTTTGATGATCATACGTCCGTCAACATGATGAAATACATAAATTTTTTTAAATAAATATATTTAAATGATTTTTTTGTATGTATAAAATTGTGCTTAGATATTTTTTTTAAAAAAATTCATTTTAGTATGTGATTATAATAGTAATCCTCTATAAAAACACTGAAGTACCAAAAAAGAAAAAAATATGTCCATTTAAACATATATATATATATATATATATATTTTAAAATATGTATTCTATGTAAGCAATATTGTGACATATAGTAATTAAGTGTATTTTATATAGACAGTGAAATGACGTGTAGTTATTAAATACTTGTAAACATGTAAAAACATATAAGGAGAATATTATATTTATGTTACATGAATTAAAATTATGAGATATTTGTGTTATAAATTAAAGTTGAGGGATATTAATGAATTAGGTTGAGTGAGAATATATGTGAAATTTACCCCAAAAAAACTCATCTTATATTTTGATATTAATTTGATGTAGAAAAAACTTTCGAAAAGCTTTAGACCCAATACGAAGGATAAGTATATATATATATATATATATATATATATATATATATATATATATATATATATTTTACACTGCTTAAACCATGTTAATTAAATTTCTTTAATTGTGTAAAATTTGTGCATATAATATATATTCGGTTATAAAAAAAAAATTTCTTATGCAGATTCAATTGTATTTTTTTTAATGAATCGATCTAATAACATATAAGATGTTAAAGTAATTTTTACCGGAAGTTTCAAGAACAATTTTTTTTTTTTTAATTTACCAATGTAAACTCATTGCATGATGAATCATTATTAATTAAACAATTCTTTCCTTTTTCATGGGATGTAGATGCATGTATAATGCAACATATTACTGAACATGAATGAAAAATTGTGGTACTTTGGAAAGTAATTGACAATACAATAAAGCAAAAATGAGGATAGTAATTCTGATAAATTGTTAGGCTGTCACCCCAATAACTGCTCTCATTTATACTCTAATCATAATAATCACTAAATGGTTATGAAAGCGTTGGACCCCTACCCTTTTGGAGATTGTAAAAGAAAATGATATAAGATGACTTCCTTGAGGGTATTAATATGGCATCGAGCATCTTCACTTTGGAATCATGAACTATAACTTCACTCAAAAGACAGTGAAAGAATCCACCAGCTTGGATAGGATAAGCACGTGCATACCCTCACTATAACCCTCTTTAAGGACCCCACTTTGCCGCAATATGACACCAGTTCTAAAATTTATGACCCCAGATTAGACCTCTAGTGGACAAGACAAGCAAATATGTAGTATTTTACACGGATTTTGCATGTTCTCGACCCATTTTCACATGCTTTCTGATCCTCCCCATCCCACATATTAAGTCATTAACAAACAATGCATACACTTCCAATTACCCTAACACCATTGATGGCTAAAGAAAAATGAGCCTTACCTGCAGGGACTAAATGGGTACATAAAGAAAATTACATCAAGGGCAAAGAATCTTTGCAAATAATCTTCTTGAAGGTTGACAAGTGGCTCATCAGCCTGGGAGTCTCTTCTCTACTTCTTTTTCCCCCTTTTTTGTCTCATCAGAATTGATACTCACGGTTTCAGAATTCTTTATTTATCAATCCAGGATTTACCTAATAAAGATAAAAACTCTCATATTTTGGAATAATGGAACAGTTAGATTAGTCTGTGAAAAAAGAGTGCAATTAGATTATGATGTTCAAAGCTTTCTTTACATATTCTTTCTGTGATAAAACGGTGGCTGCAGCTTAATTGCAAAAATTACATAGAGATGGGGAAGACAGGCAAATGGCTTAAAAGTTTATTGATTGGAAAGAAAGAAAAGGAGGAGAAGGAGAAAGAGAAATATGCAAGAAATCAGAAGTCAACAAATACTATTGAGAATCCAGGGAGTCCAATTTCGAATCGACCAACTGTTGTGGAAATCGGGTTTGTTTCCACCAAAATGAATAATTGTGCCAAAAATTAAGACAAAGAAAAATTCCCAGGTAGTTGGTGGAGTCACAAATGGTCTCCCTTAAAAACCAACTTCCTTAGACTCTTGAGTCTTGGTGACAGAATTTTTCTAAGATAATTTAAAGCACAATGTATCACAAAGTAAAAGACCCGACAATAGCTATTAAATAGAAATAAAAGGAACACCAGAATTTAACGAGGTTCGGCCAATTATGCCTACGTCCTCGGACACTACTAAAATAATATTTCACTATTTCAAAGAAATATTACAAAGTGAAATATTACAAGAGAGAGAGGAAAAATACAACCAATCTTAGAAGTAGAGAGATTGGTGGTTTTTGGGATGAATTGTTAAGAGAGGATGAAGTCCTTTTATAGCCTAATGCTATGGTGGAAAAATCATCTCTTTCCGATGTGGGATTGTCATATTTCAACAAATCTCCACCTTGACAATCTTACAATTCCAAACAAACATCCTCTAAACTCTTATATTACAAATTTCAGTAATGTCTCCAAATGCGCTTCAAAGCGCCCAATTTCAAATTCTAATAACATTTATCAAGTCCAAACAATGTTGGAACTTGACACTTGTCACAACTTTCGTTGCCATATCTGCGGGATTTTCAGCAGTCAAAATTTTCTGAAGAAGTATCCCACCATCTTCAAGAATTTCCCGTACAAAATGATATCGAACATCGATATGCTTCGTCCTTGTATGATAAACTTGATTCTTTGCTAAACAAATAACACTTTGACTGTCACAATGCACTTTGACATGCTTCTGACCAATTCCCAAGTCATTCAACAACCCCTGAAGCCAAATTGCCTCCTTAACAGCTTCTGAAACTGCCATGTACTCTGCCTCTGTTGTAGACAAAGCAACTGTTGACTGTAAGGTGGACTTCCAACTAACCGGTGCCTTTGCTAGTGTGAACACATAACCGGTAGTAGATCGACGTTTGTCTAAATCACCTGCATAGTCGGAATCACAATATCCAACTATATATTGACCACTTTTCTCATCCCGCTCAAACATTATACCAACATCTACAGTATTCTGAATATACCGTAGAATCCATTTCACAGCTTGCCAATGTCCTTTGCCAGGATCATGCATGTACCTGCTCACAACTCCAACTGCTTGTGAAATGTCAGGCCTCGTACACACCATTGCATACATCAAGCTACCAACAGCATTTGCATATGGAACCTTTGACATATATTCTCGTTCTTCATCACTTTTCGGAGATAAAGATGCACTGAGCTTAAAATGAGGAGCAAGTGGAGTACTAACTGGTTTTGTATTCTCATTTATCCCAAAACGCTTTAGTACTTTTCTCAGATATTGTTTCTGAGTCAAACAAAGTCTCCCCAATTTTCTGTCTCTGCATATCTCCATACCGAGAATCTTCTTAGCTTCCCCTAAATCCTTCATTTCAAATTCCTGATTTAGTTGAGCTTTTAACTTCTGAATCTCTCCTTCATCTTTCGAAGCTATTAGCATATCATCAACATAAAGGAGAAGATAGATAAAGGAACCATCCCGTAGCTTGCGTAAATATACACAATGATCATATTTGCTTCTTGTGTATTTCTGCCTTATCATAAACTTGTCAAATCGTTTGTACCACTGTCTTGGAGATTGCTTCAATCCATACAACGATTTGCTCAACTTGCACGCCAAATTTTCTTTTCCAGCAACTTTAAATCCTTCTGGTTGAGTCATGTAGATTTCTTCTTCTAAGTCTCCATGTAAAAATGCAGTTTTTACATCGAGCTGAACTAGTTCCAGATCAAATTGTGCTACCAAAGCCAGCAGTATTCTTATGGAGGAATGTTTTACAACTGGAGAAAACACTTCATTATAATCAATTCCCTCCTTCTGAGCGTAACCTTTAGCTACCAATCTTGCCTTGTAGCGGATATCATTCTTATCAGGAAATCCGTCTTTCTTTGCATAAACCCATTTACAGCCAATTGCTTTCTTTCCCTTTGGCAGACTTGCTAGCTTCCATGTCTGATTCTTTTCAAGGGACTGCATCTCTTCTTCCATAGCCTTTCTCCACTTTTCTTCTTCTGAGCTTTGAATAGCTTCACAATAAGTGGAAGGAATCTCATCATCTACTGAAGATGTATAATTAGTCATATCTTCAAGTCGAGCAGGTTTCTTAATCTTCCTTTTCGGCTTTCGTAGTGCAATTGGCTCAAGTTGCTGAGGAGGTTCTTGTGCTGAAACCTCTGCTTCCTCATCTGATCCATTTTCTACCATTATCTCATCTTCTTCCGTAGGAGTAATTTTATCAGACTCTACAATTGCTGGATCAACAATTCTTCTTCTATCAAACTCCACCTGTTTGGGAGTTTTCTCCACCTGCTGTGGAGAACCATCCGTCTGTTCCTTTGTTACCTTTAACATGGTAGACTCATCAAAGGTAACATCTCTACTAAAGATTATTTTCTTCGTCTCTGGGCACCATAGTCGATATCCTTTGATACCAGAGGATATCCCCATAAAGATAGCTTTCTTTGCCCTTGGATCTAACTTTGATTCCTTAACATGATAGTATGCAGTGGAACCAAACACATGTAAGGAATTATAATCTGTAGCAGGTTTTCCATACCACACCTCCAAAGGTGTTTTGCCATTGATAGCAGTTGATGGCAAACGATTAATGAGATGACATGCGTATGTTACAGCCTCAGCCCAAAACTGTCTGCCTAATCCAGCATTAGACAACATACACCGAACTTTCTCCAGTAGAGTTCGGTTCATGCGTTCAGCCACCCCATTCTGTTGTGGTGTATTTCTGACAGTGAAATGTCGAACAATTCCTTCATTTCTGCAAACTTTCATGAAGGGATCACTTGTGTACTCTCCGCCATTGTCTGTTCGAAGACACTTGATCTTTCTGCCCGTCTGAGTTTCTACCATCTTCTTCCAGATGAGAAAAACTTCCAACACTTCATCCTTTGTCTTCATTGTATACACCCATACTCTTCTTGAACAATCATCAACAAAGGTAACATAGTAGTGTTTACCTCCCATTGAAGCAGTTTTGGAAGGACCCCATACATCTGAGTGAACATAATCCAGAATACCCTTGGTATCATGGATTGCAGTGCCAAACTTCACTCTCGTCTGCTTCCCTTTGATGCAATGCTCACAGAAGTCTAATTTGCAGGTTCGCACTCCTTGCAATAATCCTTGATTCGCCAGAAGTTTCAAGGATTTTTCGCCTGCATGCCCCAAGCGCATATGCCACAATCTGGTTATTTCTAGCTCATGGTCATCACTAGAAACTGCTGCTGTTGTTCCAACAACTGTATTGCCTTCATAGTAATACAAGTTGTTGCTCCTTTGAACTCCTTTCATCACCACAAGTGCTCCAGATATAACCTTTATTACTTCATTTTTAATGATTATAGTGAAACCCTTTCTCCCAAGGATTCCCATAGAAATGAGGTTTTTCGTCAGACTGGGCACATATCTTACGTCTGTCAGAGTTCTGATTGATCCATCACGATTCCTCAATTGGATTGAACCAATTCCAGTTGTTTTGCAAGGGCTGTCATTTGCTGTATAGACAACTCCACCTTCAATTTCTTTAAAATCGAAAAACCATTCCCGATTGGGACACATATGGTGGCTACAGCCTGAATCCAGGATCCAAGCAGTCGAACTGCTTATTGATGGCATCAATGCTAATGAAAAATCTGAATCATCACATTCAACTACATTTGAATCTGCAACAGCCTTGCCTTTGCCAGATTTGCTTCTCAACTTAGGACAATCTTTCTTCCAGTGCCCCTTTTCTCGACAAAAAGCACATTCATCTTTGCCCACTCTGGACTTTGATCTGTCTTTCTTTCCCCTGTTCTTATTTTTCGAACGGCCTCTTACTATCAAAGCTTCAGCTGCTCTACTGGTGCTATCCTTCTTGTCTTTTCTCCTCAATTCATAGCTGTATAGTGCAGCACATACTTCACTAAGAGACACCTCAGCTTTCCCATGGAGTAGAGTAGTTTCTAGAAACTCAAACTCCTCAGGAAGGGATCCCAACAGCATTAGGGCCAAATCTTCATCTTCAAATGTCACATCCAAATTCATCAGATCTGCTACAAGTTGATTGAAATTGGTGATGTGATCATTCATCGTGGTACCAGAAACATATGTGAATCTGAACAGTCTTTTCTTCATATGAAGCTTATTTTGACTGCTCTTTTTCAAGAATTTTTCCTCCAATGCCTTCCACAATTTACTTGCAGAAGTTTCTTTACAAAAGGCATACTTCTGCTCTCTGGACAGGCACGATCGAATTGTACCACATGCCAAACGATTGATTGTCTTCCATTCCTTCTCATCTGCACCTTCTGGCTTTTCTCCCTCAATGGCAATGTCTAAGCCTTGCTGAAATAAGGCGTCTAGAACTTCACCTTGCCACATGCCGAAATGGCCTGTACCATCAAAAATCTCCACTGCAATTCTCGTATTTGCCACAGCAGTTCTCGCCAAAATTGATGAAGTAGAAGCTGTTGTGTCCATTGTGGATTTTTGTCCGTCTCTTGCCATTTCCTTTTTAAGACTATTTAATAGCTTTCAAATGCGGAATACCCAAGAATCCAAGGAAACCTTTCTGATGTGGAAGATCAGCTTACGCCGCAACCACAGAGCATATAACTCAGTAACCTTGGCTCTGATACCAATTGTTGTGGAAATCGGGTTTGTTTCCACCAAAATGAATAATTGTGCCAAAAATTAAGACAAAGAAAAATTCCCAGGTAGTTGGTGGAGTCACAAATGGTCTCCCTTAAAAACCAACTTCCTTAGACTCTTGAGTCTTGGTGACAGAATTTTTCTAAGATAATTTAAAGCACAATGTATCACAAAGTAAAAGACCCGACAATAGCTATTAAATAGAAATAAAAGGAACACCAGAATTTAACGAGGTTCGGCCAATTATGCCTACGTCCTCGGACACTACTAAAATAATATTTCACTATTTCAAAGAAATATTACAAAGTGAAATATTACAAGAGAGAGAGGAAAAATACAACCAATCTTAGAAGTAGAGAGATTGGTGGTTTTTGGGATGAATTGTTAAGAGAGGATGAAGTCCTTTTATAGCCTAATGCTATGGTGGAAAAATCATCTCTTTCCGATGTGGGATTGTCATATTTCAACACCAACTACTCCAAAAGAAAAAAGGAGATGGAGTTTTCGCAGATCTTCAGCAAAAGCAGCAGCTCCCTGCAGGGAAATGAATTCTACAGAACAAACTGTAATGTCTCTAGCAACTGCATCAGATTCAGAAAATGAGCAGAAGAAACATGCAATGGTTATGGCAGCAGCTACAGCTACAGCTGCAGCTGCTGATGCTGCTGTTGCCGCTGCACAGGCTGCAGCTGCCGTGATCCGACTAACCACTGCTGCCAATGGGAGAACCACCGCCATTGAAGAGGCTGCTGCCATCAAAATGTTGGTCAAACTATACATGCACCATAAAATAAATGACAATAAAGATGGACGGTGCATCTTTTGTTGACAAAATATTTGGTAGGTAAGATGGTAGGTGAAGATTAATCTTGACCATCCATTTGGTGGGTGGGGATTAATCTTGACCATCTATTTGGTTGGTAAGATGGTAAGTGAAGATTAATCTTGACCATACATTTGGTAGGTGAGACGGTAGGTGAGAAATAATCTCAACCATCCATCAAAGTAGGTGAGAATTAATCTTAACCGTCCATTAAGGAGGTGTAGGCCTATATATAGCCTTAGAAATTCATTTGTAATGTATTCCATCAAGAAGTGAGAGAGTAGCATTAGTGAGAGGTTGTGAGTTGTGAGTGTTTGTAAACACTCGGTAAATTTCTCTTCTTTCAGTAAAAGATCTGCAGCAGTCCGGAGACGTAGGCATAATTGGCCGAACTCCGTTATCAACTTGTCTGTCTTATTAGTTCGCATTTTCTTCGCTTTCTCATAAATCTGACTATAGGGAAATTGGCGTCATTTCCCAACACAAAATTCAGTCCGTTTTCCGTTCTTATTTGGTATCATTTTCTCCAAATTCCGCTATGAAAGTAAGCAATTAAGAAATCAATAGTAATGAAGATGATAATGTGAATTGTTTTGGTAATGTTTGTTAATAGGCAAGAAAAGCATTATGTGCATTGAAAGGATTGGTGAAGCTGCAGGCATTAGTGAGGGGTCACCTTGTGAGGAAACAGGCCATTGCTACACTGCGGTGCATGCAGGCTTTGGTCACTGTACAGGCAAGAGCTCGGGCTCAAAGAATCCGAATGGAGGAAGAGGTGAAGCCCGCTGGCCAAAAACAATCAAATTATGTTAGAAAATCGACACGGGAAAACATATTTAGGCATTCAAATTATGTAAGTTTTGATTTCCCTGATTGCATTTTCCAATTTATCATCTTTCTGTATTGTCAAACAATGTATGTTTGATTCATGTAGGATATGGATAGAGGCATGGAGGAGAACATCAAGATTGTAGAGATGGATCATGGACAATCAAAGGTAAACACGAAGAACAGAAATAGCTATTCGCACCAATTTCAAACAGAGCTAGCAGAGCAAAGATTTTCGACACACTATGCATCATCAAATCTGGCATACCCAAAACCAGAAAACTCCCAAGTATCTCCATCACCATCAGCTCAAACAGAGATGAGCCCAAGAGGATGCAGCGGCCATCTTGAGGACTACTCTTTCAGCACAGCACAAAGCAGTCCCCAGTACTACTCTGCAGTTTCAAAGCCTAATCCATCAAAAATACCATTTGCTTTTCCCGGCCCAGATTATGCAGAATCATTGACTTATGACTATCTTCTGTATCCAAATTATATGGCAAACACAGAATCTTCATGGGCCAAGGTTCGTTCGCAGAGTGCACCGAAACAAAGGCCGGACTCATTTGAAAGGCAACCAAGCAGAAGAAGGGCATCAGTAGAAGGAAGGAATGTGCCTAGGGCCATGAGAATGCTGCGCTCATCTTCCCATGTGGGCACTGCAGCTCAAAATTACAAATTCCCATGGTCAATTAAACTTGACAGATCAACTGTTTCCCTTAAAGACAGTGAGTGCGGATCCACCAGCACAGTCCTCACAAACACCACTTACTGCAGAACTCTTGTTGGTTTTGATGTAAGTATGATTCCAGCTTAAATCACAGTGATCAAAAGGCGAATCTTTGAGACTCTAATCTGCTTCAATCTTGCAGGTCCGTGGAAATAGGCACTAATGCTTCATTCCTCTTCATCAGTACAATGAAATTTCGTGTGGGTCAGTCAGGAATGATAATACGCATGGAGCTGGCAGAGTGTTTTGACAACTTTTAATTAATTTCCTCAGTTTCAGTCACAGTGTTCTATATATGTAGAGTCTTCATTTTCATCTTCTTTTGGTTTTGATGCTTTTTCATAATTCTGATAATTTTGTTCCTTAGAGAAGGAATTAACCTGCTGGGATTCACAAGCAGTGCAGGAGCACATCTTAATTAACTGTTCTATTCTCTGTTAATAGAAATTTATTTGAGTGTGAATTTTTTCCCCAAATTGTCACTTGTTTTTTACAGTTGTTTCTTTTGAAAGAAATGGAAAGCATAAATATTTCATTCAAAATCAAAATTGATGAACTATGCAGGACAATATAAAAATTACATATCAAAAAATACAAATTTAATTTTGATTGGTGAGTTAAAGGTCGATTACACTAAAGATTCAAAAATAGACTTAAGTACTCAAATTAAGATGTAATTTGATTCTCAAGATTATTAATTGACAGCTTAGGCAGTGCATCACCAAGGCAAACAAAAGAATGTAATTTCTTATTTTACTGACTTAACCATGCACATGGAGATAAAACATATTTAGTGTTATTCTTATGTATATAATATTCAGCTAACTTCAAGTTATAGATAATAATATACATATATTATGATACAATTTCTTTCTTCTTGCAAGATCACATTGTTCATTTACTTACATTTTACTGATGGTTTATTTCATAATACACACTAGATGCTCAATACAAGCGTCTAAAATCATTATAATAATTAATTCGCTCTGATATCTCATTTTGTTTCTATTATTGATATCCATAATAAAAATTATACACATGAGTGTGTAAATGAGATGACATGAATATCTTCCAGTTTAAGTGGAGACCTCGAGTTCGAATCTTTAATATACAGTTATCTTAAAACTTCTGAATGAGTATTTTGTCATCATATTTGGTACGTGCAGGATTAGTCTCGATGTGTGATCCTAATTGATTGACGGAAGATATCTATAATCTAATCAACAAAAAATAAAAATTATGCAATAGCCTATTATATCATTTAATTTTTCTAACATATTACAGAACCCACGGTATACTATATTTTAAAACTTGATTACAACGCAAAAATTGTGATATATACCCGATTGAATTTTGGAGATTTTACCTGCAAAGATCTCGACAATGCTTCCACGCTTAGAATACTTGACAAATAGTTTTTGATGGATTCTGTGGAATTTCTGTCTTGAAAAAAATAAAATAAAAGAAAAGCCTCGTAAGTAAAGACTAAAGAGGGAAACTAAAAGGCCCGTAATTATAGTATAAGTTGCCTTGGGAAAAGCTAAAGAGTGAAACGAGCCTCAAGAGTTTACTAATAAGAGCCCACCTGCCTCAACCCAACTGGCCAATTTTAGAACCTACAGATTACTGTTGAAATTTACAAAAGATTTTTTAAAAGGGCCAAGCAGATATATTATAATAAAATTTCAATAAAATGAAAAAATAATAAACAACCCCGCATGGTCATATAATTAAAAAGAAGGAATAGTTCTAGGGAGCGATTCATGGGTCTTAGAAAGAAGACTCATTACCAATCCCTTTCTATGTCCCACTTCCTCTTCAATTATTTGAACCAAGTCAACCCTATAGTTAGTGATTACTGATTTTTGATGAGGGTCAGGGATAACTATGTTATCCTCACCATTGGACCACAATTCTTGCAGAAGAATGGTGAGACATGAAATGGGAATATTTGATTTTCTCATGAAAAAAAAAAGAGAGAGAGAGCTGATTAGACAAGTGAAATTGTTTTGAGTGGATAGTCGGCAGTTGACAAAGATATGAGAGGAACGAGAAAAAGAATTGATTTCCTTTATTTTTGGTGTGTTTGACTTTTCCTTAATTTGTCGTCCCTTTAGCAAGTAATCTCAGTTTCTTACTATTCCTCATTTGCTATATGCCCTCCTTTTGGGTTCTAGTTTCTGTCTTCCTTTCTTCTCACATTAATTTATTTTGCATAATATTTTTTATTTCTTAAAAAATTGCTTTTGGAGATCTGCACTCTTTAAAATAGCTAATTCTATTATATCATGGATTTTGGAGAAAGTTCCATAATTGCTGGGACACTGCATGTTATTATTTCGGATTAATGAATGTAATTAGAAAGAGTCCGCAGATCGGAGTGGAGTCAAAAGAGAAACAAAGAAAAATGTTGTAAACCGAAATTAAATTTGTGATTCAGAAATTTTGTGTTTATATGTTATCTGGAGAAACAATGCAGGATTATGATATCAAAATAAATTAAGAAAGTTTTATTGATAAAATAATTAACAAATTTTTTTTAATAAATTAAGTAAAGTGTTATATGAAACACTCTAATCTTTTATAGACAATACTTAATTTTTTAAGATTAAATTTATGAATCAATTTAAACACAAAACTTGTCATGTATGAAAAGTGATAAGGAATATAATTTGCATACGATAATGTATACATAAGATAGACATCGAGATAGTATATTCTATATAATGAATTTAAGTATGTGATTAATATTAATAATATTATAAGGATTTGTAGATACAGAATTAGATTGAATCATAAATTTAATTATTCATGAATACGGTTTAGCAAAAATGGTCCATCTTTTTATAGTGGTATTCATGTTTTTTTTTTGAAAGAAAAGTGGTATTCATGTTAGAGATGTAAAACTATATATTTAGATGTTTATAAATTGAGTGATGTTATGATATAGCATTCAAAATTTTCGGATCAAATGATGATGAAGAGTTTTTTTTTATTAATTAACGGTGTATAAAATAAGATAAACTGATATTGATATATGCTTAACTAACGCTTCATTGAAATCAAGAGACATTTATCATTTTTTTTTTTGAGACTAGACATTAATAATTATGTTATTGGGGAAAGTATGTTCTTTACACTATAATTGGTCTGTTTGTTCATATTTTTTATTTAGTATTATTGTTTCTGAAACTTTATCAAAAGATCAAAAATTGGGTTCTTTGGAGGGTCTATTGGCTCGGATTAGTGATTTTTTGGTTAGCTTATCATGTATTTGCCTTTGCATTTTAATACAATTTGATATTTTCAATATATATATAAAAGCATGATGTTTTAATAAATGGAACGGTATGAAATTCTAAAACTGAATTTTTTTTATATATATAAAAAATTTAACTGAGTTCAAATTAGAAATTAGAATTTCAGGCGCCAGCATGCATCACTGTGCTGTCCACTAACAATCACTTGCAGAAACCCAGAAACTTATAAAATGACCTGCACCGCTCGTTAAGTCAAAAATCTTTCCATACAGAGCCTACAATAACAGTGACTGTCATACCTATTTATGTATATGACTCTATGGAACGGAGAAATTATATAGTGGGGTCACTATAGAATAAAAATTTTATTAATCACAATTGTAATATCCTCTATATATCAATAATTAGTATGTCATCAGATTTGCATTAATTCCTGAAACTAGTAACTAATTATTGTCATTCGAAATTTTATATATATGTATATATATAAATCTACTGCCACCTCAATCACTCCTGTGGCTATCTTTGATTTGGGTTTCTTTATCAACACGAATATATGGAGTTATAAAAGATGACCAAATTCAAAACAACATCATGTGATAGGGCCCTGAGTTTACCATCTTTAGTTATCAAATTATTAATAATCCGATAATGGCAATGCTTTAAAATAGTTGTCCCCACAATAGAACAGCAAGAATAATCTTGCATATAACTCATGGGTTGAAGATATGCTTGTCGATCTCTCTCATTCTTTAACCATGTATATATGTCAAAGTGGATTGATTCCCTTCCAGTCCCACATCAACCATTACTAAGCAAGAGAAATTTTTCTCTACTAATGCCATAATATTAATGCATTATAGGTATAAAGTATGTAAAATTACACATAAAATGAAATTTTTATAGTGATTGGTCATAAATTTATGATGATCTGCTTATGCTATGGAGGTGCCCACATGGTGTTGACATGTCCTGAATTCCTCTCCTTCATATAACCATTAATTCAACTTTTCTTTGCAGTATTTGTAACATAAAGGTTTTAAGGTTATTCCACAATCTAATGAATTTTCCGCTTCAAAAACTATATAAGTTTTTCTATCTACCAATCTGATGGGGTTCTGTATTACTTTTGCTCATACCATTTAGCTTCTGTTCGAGTCATAAAATTCACAAGAATGAAAAATAATTCTCGTATATGTTAAAATTATATTTTCTAATTGGATCCAACTTTCTAATATATATATTCATACCAATCCATGATAATGGACTGCATTTGTGGAAGAATTGTTGGTTAAACTACACATGCACCATAAATGACAATAAAGATGGACGGTGCATCTTTTGTTGACAAAATATTTGGTAGGTAAAATGGTAGGTGAAGATTAATCTTGATCATCCATTTGGTGGGTGGGGATTAATCTTGACCATCTATTTGGTTGGTAAGATGGTAAGTGAAGATTAATCTTGACCATACATTTGGTAGGTGAGACGGTAGGTGAGAAATAATCTCAACCATCCATCAAAGTAGGTGAGAATTAATCTTGACCGTCCATTGAGGAGGTGTAGGCCTATATATAGCCTTAGAAATTCATTTGTAATGCATTCCATCAAAAAGTGAGAGAGTAGCATTAGTGAGAGGTTGTGAGTTGTGAGTGTTTGTAAACATTCGGTAAATTTCTCTTCTTTCAGTAAAAGATCTGCAGCAGTCCGGAGACGTAGGCATAATTGGCCGAACTCCGTTATCAACTTGTCTGTCTTATTAGTTCGCTTTCTCATAAATCTGACTATAGGGAAATTGGCGTCATTTCCCAACAACTGGTATCAGAGCATTGGTTGCGTTTTTTCTGTCCTTTTTCGGGCGATTACTATTCACATGAATAGTAAATTT